>JACGDI010005557.1:538610-599218 GCA_014898725.1 Jacaranda copaia
AAGGAAATATTATTGAAAACGGTTGCACAATCTATTCCCAACTACGTTATGATGGTATTTCTCCTCCCCAAAGATCTTTGTGAGGAACTTGGACGTATTATGAATGCATTCTGGTGGTGTAGCAGAGATAAAAACAAGAACGGCTCAAAAGGGATTAAGTTTATGCGATGGGATCGTCTTTGTTTGCAGAAAGATGAAGGTGGCCTTGGATACCGAAGACTTAGGGAGTTCAATATTGCTCTTCTAGGTAAACAAGGGTGGAGATTTCTCTCTAATCCAAGTTCTCTCGTTTCTCGAATTTTTCAGGCTAAATATTTCCCAAGAAAATTCTTTCTTTAAGCTAAAATTGGAAGCAACCCAAGTTATTTATGGCACAGTATTCTGGCATCGCAGCCTATCCTAAGAAGCGATTGTTACAAGAAAATTGGTAATGGGATGCATACCAGGATTGGTACAGACCCTTGGCTTCCAGACCCCCATAATCCTTAGATCTCTTCAAACCTTACTAGTGAACAGGAGCAGCTGACCGTGGCAGAATTACTTAATCATGATGAGAAGTGTTGGAATGTTAATACGATTATGTCTTTATTCAATCAGCGAGATGCCGATCTCATTCTTAGCATCTCTCTAAGTAACAGATGGAGTAATGATGTTTGGGCCTGGAATGGAGATTCTGAAGGTAATTATTCAGTCAAGAGTTCATACAAATTGCTTATGGCAACCCAAGCGAATAACCAAGCTGAATCATCTACTATTTGCAGAAAGATTTGGCACCAAAAAGTTCCACCTATGGTAAAGATTCTAGTTTGGCGAGCCCGTTAAAATTGCCTTCCAACTAAGCATCATCTATTAGCTAGAAAAGAAGACCTTGATCCTTCTTGTGTAGCCTGTGGAAGCAACGCTGAAACAACAGAGCATATCTTTGTTGACTGCCCATTTGCAAAGGCTGTCTAGAACTATGCAAAGATCCTTAGGTCCATGTAAGGGAGCAACACTAACATGTTTTCCTCATGGTTGGAAACTTGTCTTGCAGGAATCAGCAATGAGAATTGGGACAAATTATCCATGGTCCTTTGGAGCATTTGGAAGAACAGAAATAAAATTATTTTGGCATAATAAAACAGGCTCAGTCAATCAGGTGGTCTTTTCTGCTATGACTACTCTCTTCCAATGGATTGCAGCACAACAAGAGAAAAAACATGGTCAGAGCTGGTGTCAAAAGGAAACAGTGAGTAAGTGGCAGATTCCTCCAAGGGGGTGGCTCAAGTGTAAAGTTGATGCATCTCTTCGGGCCAACAGTCATACTTTTGGATCAGGTTGGATTTTAAGGGATGACAATGGAAACTTCAAAGCAGCAGTTGCTGTCCCTCATAGAGGCAGTGTACAGGCAACATTTGCAGAGGCCATATCCTTTAAAGAGGCTCTTTCCTGGATCAAAAGTAGGAACTTGACAAAGATTTGCTTTGAGTTGGACATCCAAGTGGTAGCGAATGCGGTTCTAAATGAGATAGAAGATAATTCCTACTTTGGAGTAGTGACTTCTGATTGCAAAATATAATTGAGCGATATTAGAAATTGTAATGTTTGCTTTGTTAGAAGATCAACGAATCAACCGGCTCATAGTGTTGCTAGAGTCGCAAATTCTATGTTTGATCTTGGTGTGTGGGAATATCATGCTCCTACATTCCTTTTAAATGTTCTCGTAGCTGATGTGGAATAAATTTTTCTTCTTAGCGTAAAAAAAAAAAAAGTATGAGATTTGAATTTAAATTTTAACAAATTTTTAATACATGGTGTGCATTTAAATAAGAAAAAATTAATGGATCAATTCTAATTCAATCCTAAAAAAAAATAGACCAAAATCTAGGTTTGCTTGATTTTTTTGAAGTCCGACACCTACTCAAACGCCCTCGAACCAACCGTTCCTACCTATTAGACTTGCATATTTTAGTTTTATTTCTTCGGAGATAATGGGACCCTAAACTATCTGGTTTAGCATTTACCTTTTACCAACCACGAAAAATAATGAAAGAAAGCATAAGCAAGTTGCATTTTTACTACCAATCCGGCAATGGATTTCAACATAGCAATCAACCATAAACAAATGTCAGGCTAGCGCCCAGTCCATCACCCACGCTCTATTAAATATTTGAAAATTACATGATAATTAACCATGGCATCAAAATAAGAAGTAATTTTAGTAGCAGTGATATTTGTTTGATAACTTGTTTAATGTCCACAGCTCATCACATTGTTCATCAATTATTCTTCACCTAACATGAAAATGTAAACAATAAAATATATGATTCGATGAAAAATATGTTTGGTTTTTCGAGATAATATAATATTCACTTTATATGATTGAGGATAAAAACCATAGATTAATGATTAAAAGATGCGATGAATATTAAATATGTCTTGCCAAAAAATAGCTTCATTATTAATATTTCTTTCCTCCTTTTGCTTTATAAATTTTCTTTTTTCCTTCTTCCTTTTTTTTCTTTTCTCTCTTTCTCCTTTTGTTCTTTAGATTTAACTTCCTTTTTCATTTTTGTCTTCTTTCTTTGTTGGGGTTGTCTAAAATTAGAAACCCCTAGTAATAATTTAATGTTTGATATATTTTTTAACTCAATCTTTACAATTTGTCAATCAAGTTATAATAATTTGCTACCTATTCATCAAGTTATATTTAACCTGTGACCTAGATTACAGGTTAATTTAGGTTTTAAGTATATAAATTTTAACTATTAAATCAAATGTATCCTATCCATTGATCATTGAATCTAATTAAAAGGGCTTAATTAAATTAGATTTATTTACAAAAAGAGTTTACCTCTGTAAATTTACTTCAAATTTAGCCAATACTAAATTGGACATAAAATTAATATTTTATATAATTTCATGATCTTAATTTTATCATTAACACTTCAAGATTTATTTTAAAATAGAATTTCCTATCTTATAAGTTTAAATATACTTTATGAGATAAAACATTTGCAGAACGTTTTAATTGTACTCAATTAAGCATTATGTAAACTTTAATCATTAATTGAAATTAAATTATATAAACTTTCAATTCCTCACAGGAAATGGGCTCATTCTATGGGATTTGGTAAGTGCCTAGAGAATGGGGAAAATATAAAAAATTTTAATTTACTATTTGTTATCATATTATTTAAACATATATGAAAGTAAATTAGTGTTTTTAAATAAAAAAAACAAAGAAAACCATGAAATTAGGATAAATACTAGTTAAAGAATCTTGTGCTATTTTTATATTTTAATTAAAAGAAGAAATGATGAATGTAACATGTTTGTAACTAAACATGAATTTCGTTTTTTGCTCTAATGAAAATGAAATTGTTGGTGGAAAAATATTAATACAGTATTTAACAATAATATTTACAACAATAATAAATAAAATTTTTTAATATTTTTAATCTTAAGTAAAAGTAGAAGGAGTTGTTCTAGGAGTAAAATATATCAATACTATATTAATTGCCTATAAAAAGTATAATTATATTTAAATCAAGTTTCATGATATCAATATAACCGAAAATATATTGACCAATATATTTTTAATTATATTGAAAATATATTGGTCAATTCCATGTGTTTCTCTTTTTTCTTGTTGAGATTCTTCGTCATCAATTTTCACTGTAATTTTATCTTTTATTTTACAAAGTTTCCCATCTCTATTCCTATTCTTAATAGCCCAAAACAACTACCAATCTTTTTCTTTCTTTTCTATTTTCCCCTCACTTTCTCCTCTTAGTTTATCTTTCTTTTGTCTAGATTTTTCTTTTTTCTATTATTTATTTTAGCAATAGCGCGGCCATCGAAAGCCATCTCACCATAACGTCCCCAAGTGCATGCCATTATCATTGTAGTCCAATGGGGGGGACCAAATCAAAGTAAGTATTGGATAATGAATAGTTTGTGCCATGGGCCAGTTTGGTTTCATTTTCAAAACTCATTTTCATATTTTTATTATTTTTCACATATTTTCATTCAATAATTTTTTTATTTTTATTTTTAAAATACATTTTTTCAATAATTTATATATCTTTTTCAAATAATCTATATGTAACACCCCGATTTTGGGATAATAAATTTAAGTTGATTAAAATTAAATTAATAAAAGTCTAGGCAGGAATGTGGGAATTGAAGGATTTAATTATAAATAAAGAAAGGACTTGATTGTTTAAAAGTATAAAGTTTAGGGAGTCAATGCGAAATAAATAAAAGCTTAAGGACTTTAAAGTAGACCAGTTTGGATCTAATTGACTAGAATTAAGAGTGTTAGGGGGTCGATGTGTAAGAAATAGGAATTGGAGGACTTAATTGAAGTCCAGGGACTAGATTGAAGGTAGTGTAGAACTTTAGGGGCTTAAGTGAAGTCAGTCAAAACTTTTGGGCGTCAAAATGAGAAGGCCAAAAAATATGTTTATATATATAGGATTAAGGATAAAAGTTTGTCTAATTCTCAAAAGCTACCCCAGACTTGCCTTAATGGTGAATTGCTAGAAAACCATAGGGAAACTTGAAACCAACAACATAAAAAGACTCCCCTCATCTCAAGGAATCCACCTATACCAATTTCGATTGAAAACGATATATGAATCAGTAAAAAAAAGACGCAACGGCGAGCTCGTGATGGGGTTGGGAGTTCTTCAACGTATGACAGTGTAATGAGGTAGGACTTTCGTGCATTTTGATCATGAGCTCTTGGGCATCACATTAGTACCCTCTATTGGAGGTTTGAATAGCGGACAAAGGAGTAATTAAGGCGGAGAGGTTGTAGTGACGTTAGGGCTCACTGAGGGGTTTTTGGCCAAATTGGCCTATATGAAAGCAGCAAAATGAAAAATTAATTTGGCGGTTCCATTTGTCTCAACAAGGCACATCTGGTGGTGGTGGTGATTTCCATCTCTAGCGGTGGCACGTGACAGCAGCACTTGGGCAGTTTGCTCATAATTTAATTTCAAACTTGTCTGGGCTATTCACAGCTTGATATTAGATCCTGATTCGACCTAATTTTGATAAATTTCATATCAAAATAAATTCAATTGATTTTTACAATTTCGATCAGATGTTCATTGAATCAAGTGTAGCGAATTGTAATTTGACGTAAGCCAATGACATAATGTTGTAAGTGCTAAGTTAAGAATTAATTACATGAATTAAGTTTAGTAAGTTAAGAAATATTAATTTAAATCTTTTTCCCTTGACTTGATAATGCGGCCAGTTATTTTATGAGAAGAGATTTGAGTTTAAATTACATGATTAAGTTGTACAAACGTTATAATGAAAATGAATTATCAAACTTGGACCTAATAAACTCATAAAACCTAAATAGTTTAGGAACCTAAACCCTCATCATGTAATGTAAACAAGTAAATTGACGAATCAAGTTTGTTGGGGATGGTTTGAAGATTGGGTTAGCTCGAGCACGTGAAGCTATTGGGATAGTTAAAACATTAAGACAATAAATGGGTATGATTAGGCTCGAGTAAATAGAGTTTTGTAATACTGAAGTATTAAGTAGTTGGAGGATTAAGGCCATTTGAGATAAGATACTTGAACTCAAGTGTCAAAATAACCTTAAGTGTGATCAAGATATTAACTATAAGTATAATTGAGAACCAGAGGATTGATAGAATGATAATTTGGTTTATATTATGACAATTCTCGATTCTGCTAGAAAGCTAAGGCTTCAGTGTCCATACAACTAGGAATCCCTTCGCATTTGCCAAATGAACTTATGTTAGCTTTCATTGTTGGGAAAAGAACATATCTGATTGATATTATGTCCTTATTGTTTGGTTCTAATTTTGTTGAGATTCAACCATTGCTATTTGTCTATTCTATAATATTCATCAATTCTGGTGTTAAAGTTGATAATCTATTGGAGTTGTTCTACTGCCATTGATTCTTGAGTCATTATTGATCAAATTCAGGGTGAATCTTATCTTATATATGTATGATGATAAATATATCACCTTCATTTGATCCTGTCTTGGTTGTAAATATTCGTTTGTCCATGACATATTAATTCTTGATTCCTGTAATACTCTTGATAGTTCATTTTGTCTCCTCTTCGATAATTCTTGAACTATAGCTACTTGAGACTCTTACCTATTTGAAATTGTTGACTTTCAAGTGTGTACATGTGTTTTGATAAAATAAATTGGTTGTAAAAATAGTACTCCATATTGCCTCACCCCTTCTCACTGAGCACTCTTGTTGATGTTGATTTATAACACTTCATTTAAAATTGGTGATTATGTTGAGAAAGCTAAAAATGATTTCTAAATATTACCATGTTGTTCTAGAAACCAGCTTGGTGCTAAATCTATTTGTGTGTTAGTTAACTTGGCAACTTGATATGTTATCTGAAATGCTATTGGATATGCTATATGACAAGTATGGATATGTTTGATACGCTTAGAGGTAGGTCTTAGGATCAGTTACAAAAGATGGCTGGGTAAGACTAACCGCACTGATAGATTTTTTGACTGATACCCACATGCAATGTACACAATTAGGTCTCATAGCCAGCTAGAAGTAGTTGTCTATGAACTGGTAAGGCATGTGGCTAGCCATGCCTAACGTTTATTTGTTTGTCCAAGCCGATCACTTGAAACGTGGAGAGATAAGGATTTACATGTTTTTGAAAGTGAAATGACAAGGTAGGAGAACCACCAACAACTTTTATTTGAAAATGTTTGCTAAATTGTCATTGGTTAATTTCTCCATTTAATATTTATGCTTTGAAACTCGAATATCGGTAAAGTCTCATCACTGATGTGAGATGGTGGTAAGATGGACCACCTACAATTTTGACTAAAACCTTCTATCATAACTTCTGGAAATTTTAATACCTCTATATGTCTCTTATATATTTTTTGTGAAATTATCGCTTTGTTATTATTGTTAAACTATCTCACTAAGTCATTCAGATTTATGTCGTTTTATTGTTATTTTCCATTCTTTACCCCAGATAAGATCAAGTGGTGAAGATAGACTAACCCAGGTGATACATAAGATAATGAGGGTGACAGAAGTGCTAAGTGTGGATTGTGATTTTTCAGTTCCTAGTTGCACCTGTGATGGAGGTTTGTTGTAAAAATCAAATACTTTGAATTTTTTTAAAAAATGTATTTTCAGTCATTTGGAAAGTTTGTGGTATAGTTTGAGTAGTGCCTCTGGCAGGAGCAGGCACCTTCCAGTCGGGGCATTACACTATATATATTCTCTCTGTATTTTATTATTTCTATCTTTCCACTTACAACCTATTAAAATCAATATAATCATTACTTTTCCAACAATTTATCCAAATACAAATTTATTTTCAACTCATTTCCTCTAACTAAATTTTCAAATTTTAGAAATAATGAAAATAAAAATTAAAAATAAAAATAAAACCAAACCGGCTTCGTTTATTTGTTTTGCTAACATGTGAATAAGATTCAAATACTGTACATGGTGCGTGAATTCTTAAAATGATCTTGTACACGTTATGATTATTGATAATTAGTGTTAGGCATATGCTGACCTAATACCGACCCAAAATTTGCCAAGAAAATTTGTGATTATACTTTTCTTATATTTATAAACAACCTACTAATTATTAATAATGATAATTTTATGCACTTTTTATTAAAAAATTTATAAAAAATATTATTATAATAAAATAGAAATTAATTATGACTATTTAATATGTATCATTAATTACAATTTTTTATTGCCACTTAAATATGAGTTTAGATTTACGTTATTTTGTTGGCTTATATAAGAAAAATATGAGTTTTTAATGAGTAAAAACAAAAGTAAAAGTAGCAGATTGGGTTTTCTGGGTCCTAAACCCATATTTTTGACTTATTATCATATATCCACTTTTTAACCATTCATATCAGGTTGATTTAATCCTCATATTTGAACTATCATAAAGTAAAAAATCATGGTTCTTTCATGGTTCTTACAAAGAACCATCTTCTTTTAAAATTAAATTATGAAAAATAAAATAAAAATCATTACCCTTATAATACTAAATGATCAAATTAATCTTATTAATTTTAAGATAAAACCCTCTTTTTCTAATATTAAATCCTAATTCAATCAAAAGAAAATAAACCCTAAGAGACAAATCCAATCAAAAGAAAATCAGGGCAAACTCATTTTGAGAAAGCACCAATACATTTTGAGAGTTGAAAAATTTATGCCTCAGATCAATTCATAATTCATATAAATTATTAAGTTTAAGATGTGGTGGAGATAAGGGCTGTGGTGCTTCAACGAATTACTTTTTTTATAAAGGTAAGAGTCTTGTTCTTTCTTTTGAAGATGAATTTGTTATGTTTAATATTGACTCTCTCTCTCTCTCTCTCTCTCTCTCTCTCTCTCTCTCTCTCTCTCTCTCATATGCATGCGTGCAAAGTGTTTATAGTCATATGTGTATCTATGTTTGTCTACAATTTTGTATAAATAATGAAAATATATATTTCTAAGTTTTAACATCTAGAGTTTTGATATTGCTATAGTAAATTAGGCACTATAAATAATTATTGCATTATAATGTAATGATTTAATTTTTATCTTGAAGAACTAAATCTTTTGTAGAAGTTTTGAAGTTGAGACCAGGGTGTCAGAGTTGTTAAAATAATTGTCTTGCCACCAATTGAAAGAGTGGAATTTGTAGGATCCAATTTGGTCCTTGGTGTCTAGGGGCCTTTGTTATTTTTCCCTACATGTGTACCCTTATGGTATACCTACATATAAGATGGTAGAGAAGAGGGGAAAAGAAAATTGAGGGGGGTTGGAACCCATTTCATATGATCGCACATGTATATTTATTATTCATCATACCTTTAACACACAATAAGATATTTTCCAACTTCTAGATGCATGTCTATAACCTAGGTGAAGATTGAAAAATATGTGACTAATGATTTTTTTTTTTTTAATAGAAATGATGTAGCTAGTCAAATGTAATAAATGTGTCTGTTAATGAGAGAGATCGATGGAACTTAATAAATGTGGATTCTAATTAATACATAGGAGAACAAAGATCTTGAAAATCAAATTCTATTCTAGATGAACTAAGACTTATTAAAGTGGTTCAATTGGCATGATAAGGGTATCTACACTAACAACTTAGATAGATGAGGTTTTATGTGACTCAAATATTGAAGGTTGAGTTGAAATGGAGAACATGAACATGGAATGGATTCTTTAAGAGCAGTATATAATACAGGGTTAGGATGTGCATTTGGTGAATAGAATTGGTATGAGGCGAACTAAAATTTTGACACACCAAAAGAGCACACCAAACACCAAACCAATTAGTTGATTCAATTTGGTGATTATCAATTTCTTTTTTTTTGGTTTTTCATTTCAGCATCCTAGCAGACCAAATTTGTAAAAAAAGAAACAAAATATAAAAGTGCCCAAAGTTTTTCACATTTCCTAATTTCTGTTATAGGATTCCTATTCCATCTACATACAAGTTAGAAATGGATATCAACTAATAAGCTTTCAAAGTCTAATTCCAAGGATTTGCTCTTTAGCATTTTCTCAAAATATTTTTCAACTCCCAAGATAATTGCAAAATGCATACACATTCTTCAATTAGTCCTCCAAAACACAATAATTTTACACCCAAAAAACCCATATCAAAACAATCTTAAAATGCCCTATACCCTAAAAACCACACCTTCACCACCTACTCCCTCACTTGTCCACTTTTCCTTTCATATCACTCATTCATTTATTACTATCTTACTTCACTCATCCATATACAGATATATATATATACATAATTAAATACTGTTTATATTATTGCTAAATAATTTATTTACTAGATAACGTATTAAATTAATTAATTAAATTACTTATTAATTAAAAATGTATTTAGTTATATTCAATATTTAATATTTTAATTAAATATTACATTTATTAATTTAATAAGTAATTTAAGATGTTTTAATTTGATATAATAGATAAATTAATCTTCTTAAAAAAAATTAACCTTCTTTAAATATTAATATTTAGATTTATTTGAAATTATAACAATAAATTTAATTATTGTTTAATAAATTAATATTAATATAATTAAAATAATTATTGATAAAACTAATTAAATTTAAGTAAAAATTATTTGATTGTTTACTAAGTAATTTAATTACTAAATAATGTATTAATTAAATAATGAGCTAAAGTAATTAAACAGCCTATTAAATTAATTGAATTAATTTATTTAATTATTTAAATACTTGTTATTTATATATTAATTATGTTTTACATTTTAGTCATGTATAGTTAAATATTATGTTTATTTGTTTAATAAATAATTTAAGATGATTTAATTTCATATAATATAAAACTATTTATTATTTTAACATGACGAATTGTTATAAGTATTACATATATAAAGTATTAAATAAATTATTTTATTAAAATCAATAATTAAGTTTTATTTGTACATAAATTAGAAATAATAAATAGTTAAATAATTATAATTTAATTAATAAATAGTAATTAGTTTATAATTAATGTACAGTAATTAATTTTTTTTATAAGCCTATATTAACAATTATAACATAATTATGGTATTAGCTAATTTTTTATAATTAAGATATAATTATGATTTCATAAATAATTAATATTTATTGATAATTATTTTCTTCCAAGTAATACATCATTTGCTAATGTTAAATATATAAAAGTAAAGATTTCATAATAAATCACTAATTAAATTAATTATACATCATTTTATTACAACCATATATCAATCATTGCACTTATATATACATACATACACAGCATCCAACTATAAATATATACATAATTACATAAAAAATTACTTTCACCCCCACAAACTTAACAAAAATTTAACTGATTTGACTTCTATAGTAAAGTTTATCTCCTTCCAAAAAAAAAAAGAAGCAATCATCTCATTCTCAATTCATTTCCTTGGTTTTCCCAAAATAAAAAGAAACGCTTGGCACATTCTTCAAATTTTTTTCCCAAAAACCCACTTTCCTAAAATATTTTCCAAAAAATGCCCAAAATGCTAAAGAACAAGCCCCAAACTTTTAAGTTCAAATTCAAATTTTCATATATATTGTATATATATTCTCTTCTTAAGTGGTAATTCCCTTGGGCTTCGGATTTCTTCTCTTGAGTTGTATATATTGACACAAAAGTATTAAGTTGAAGTTGAGGTTTATCAAGTTGAGATGAACTAACTCGACTTAAAGCATAAATCAAAAAATTGTAATTTTTAATACTTTACTTTCGTTTCCTCATCAAATTGAATCCTTCTACGTAACAAGTATATAGTCACAAACTATAGCACCCCTCCTTGAGATAGCAACTAAGCTGAGGTACTACTTTGATTCAAACTTAATTCCTAGAGTTACAATTCAATAGAAAGCCCATAAAATTCAAACATTTCAAAGGTAAACACTAATTCAACTCAAACAAGAATAATTAAAACCATAAAACAAATGTATCATAAGAGATTCAGGGAACTTAGTTAAGTTATAGCCTTTAACAGATCATACCATCAATGTCATCTTACACTATAAACTTCAAAATAAAATTTACATATCACAACATCTCTAAGGTAAACACACCTTCACAAGTTTCATACTTAACTACAACATTAGTTCAATTACAAAATAACCACACACTTCATTCCAAACCTAGCATCTATTGGAGCACATCCCTGCCTGAGAGATTATGACATATAGGGGGTAAGTCCAAAGACTTAGTGAGGGATAAGTAAAAGTAATAGCAAGGTTTATCAAGGAGGAACTTAACTCGACAAAATATAATTTTATCAGGTTGAATATAACAAAATCTAAAAAAAACAGACAGTACAGAAAAGTAAATAGGAAACTCTCCTGCCTTATTACTCCAAGAACATATTACAAGCAGAAAGAAATCATTTAGGCAATTCAAATCTAAAGCATATGCGTTCCAAGAAACGATTATAAGATATGCATTGCAGATTCACCATATACCAGACAGACAAACATTTCACCTAAGCATAATAGCTTGATATATGGCAGATACCTATATGGAACTATATAGCACACTGCTGATACCCTAGCATATCGCTCGTACCCAAGGGAAAATCCCTAGTGTACCGTTGACACCAAGGGGAAATCCCTAGCGTGGCCCGCATAACTAAACAGATCACCCAATTTGGACCTTAGCCCACAAAATCACAATACAGGTAACAAAAATAATCACTTATACAGATGTTTAGAGGGAAATTCCTAGCACACAATCAGTTTCAGATAAATATTATAGAATAGAAATGCCGACAAGCCAACAGAAAGCAATAAACGAAACACAGATAAGCCAGCATGGCCGATAAACACAGAATTGATAGCAGATATGCCAACAAGATAACATATATAGTTCAGACAATATAGATATGATACATACAGATATCAAAATAATCAATAGTAGATAGATGTTCTAGGCGTCAAAATAGACAAAAAATAGAATCGATATAAGAGATAACCCTCACAGGGGTATTCAAATCAGATAACATATAACAAACAAATTTCAACCACAGTTCAGAGTATAGTTTAGAAATAGTAAAACCCACTAGGGGCTTATTACAACCATAAATAAGAAAAGAAAGTGCCAGATTGATAGACCCTCACCTCTTGTAGTTTCAATAAGCAACAGTCAAAATCAAAATCTACTGCTCGCCAGTACCCAATTTGTAGTCACCTAATTAGGAAAATATTCCAAGAATCAAAATTCTTGTTCAACCCTAGTAGCCTTCTAGAAATGCATCGAGCATTCTAATGCTTTATCTATTAGGATGATAGAGATTAATATCTTTTTTCACAAAATTCTCCAGAATAACATAATTTCCACAATAACAAAATCAACACATTACAATCTTAAGCAATACATATGCATTAATCTCTAGTCAAATTTCTATTTCAAACACCATTTAACCTATAATAGTTCCCAATATCATGATTAACGTTCAACTTTGTATCATCTACAATTTGAGTCCAAAGTTCATATCTCCCAACTATATATTCCTCGCATAGGTAATCAATTCATACAGGCACACATATCATCTCAAAGGCTAGTTCTAGGCAAGGTACAATATTTGCATGCATGCACGCATATATATAGGATGCTACAATCAAGCATAAATCTAAATTTCACCACTAAGAGTCTGGAATCACAAACTAATAGCATAGGAACGATCACTGCGTTGAGATGAATAAATTTTCCCTTCGCCACCGCGGTTAAAAAAATTCAATGCCACCACAAAAATGTTCCTCTCAATGACTGGATTCCAATGTTGCCTTCAGTTTTGAATTTTGAGCAACGTAGACGCCAAAAAGGGCCAAAACAGCTACATATCTGTCTACTACTGCCACTCTTTGATCATCACTTAGCCGTCATCTAAGCTACCATGCAACATTTTCACTGTGTTCCCCTTGTTGAATGCTTCATAATCCACAATCATTGATGGTCACTAGAAAACGAGGAACCCAGTTGGCCATCATGAAGCTCTCTCTCTCGATTCTTCTCACAACTGCTGCTCCACCACCGTGTGTATGTTTGTGTGGCTGGGAGTGAGGGTGATGGTGTGAGGAACAAATTGAAGGGGTTAGGTTGGCTAAGGGTGAGTCATTGATGAGCTCGCCGGAGATGGTGGTCTTCGACCAAAAAGAAAAAGAAGAAAGAAAAAAAAAAAGAAAAAGAGAAGAAATAAAGGAAGAAAGGGAAGGAAATGAGGGAAAGAAAATTCTTCTTGTTTTTCATCAATCCCATTTGTCAAATTTTGTTTTTTATAATTTAGTCCCTCAAAAATTTAAGTTATGCAATCATGCCCACAACTTTTAGGAAAATTATGATTAGCCCTAATTGACTTAGGGTATCTTATTCAAATCCCAAACTATTCAAAAATTTACACAATTAAGTCTATAAAAATTATAATTTAACCCACAAAACTTTTAAAATAATTAATAAAATGAAATTCATAAAATTTTCAAAAAATGACAAAATCATATATTGTAAATAAAATCAATAAAATTTTAGGGGTGCTACAGATCTCTCCTTCTAAAAGACCTCTCTCTAAAAGAATCTAGTCCCCATATTCTCACCTGAATATTGAAACAACTCTGGATATTATTGGCGCATGAGATACTTCTACTCATAGGTTGCTTCTTTAACATTATGATTGTGCCACAACAGCTTCACCTAAGGAATCTTTCGATGATTCCTAAGTTCTTGAAACTTTTGATCTATGATACGAACTAGTTGCTTCCGTATGTCATATCACCTTGTAGTTCCATGTGGTCATGAGATATGACATGGGATAGATCCGAGTAGTCCTTTCATAGCTACAACATATGAAAGACGTCGTGTATTCTAGCTAAACTCTAGGGTAACACCAAGCAACAAGTTGCTGGTCTAAGTTTTTTGTATATTTCATATGGCCCTACATATCTTGGACTCAATTTTTCACCTTTGTTTATTCTTCTGATCATTTTTCACAGTAATATCTTGAGAAATACTTGATCACCAACCTCAAATTCCAAATCCTTTCTTCATCTATCAACATAACTTTTTTATCAATCTTGAGCTACTTTCAGCTGTTGTTTAATAATATGTACCTTTTCTATAGTCTCTTAGATCAATTCAGTCCTTACAGTTCCTAAAGACTCATCAATGGTACTTTTACATTCTGCAAACTCCCAATATAGCAGGGACTAACACTTTCGATTGTACAGTACTTCATATGGTGCCATTTGAATAATGGACTGATAGCTATTGTTGTAGGTAAATTCAATCAGAGGTAGGTGTCGAGTCCAACTTCCACCAAAATCTAAAACATAAGCCCGCAACATATCCTTTAAAATTTGAATAACTCTTTCTGATTGTCCATCAGTCTGAGGATGAGCAATCGAGCTATATTACAATATTATTCCCAAATATCTCTGTAAACCCTTCTAAAGTCTCGATGTGAATTTTGAGTCCTAATCAAACATAATACTAACTAGGATTCCGTGTAACCTGACAATCTCTTTAATGTATAATTCTATCAATTTCTCAACCTTATAGTCAATTTTGATTGGTAGAAAATGTGAGGACTTTGTTAATCAATCTACTACTACCTAAATATTGTCATAACCTCCTCTAGCCTTTGGCAGACTGGTCACAAAGTCCATAGTCACTTGTTCCCATTTTCAGTCTAGGATGAGAAATGTTGCAACAATCCTGAAGGTCGCTGGTGTTCCGCTTTCACCAACTAGCATGTTAGCATTTTTGCATAAAATCTGCTACATCCTTCTTTATCCCGTTCCATCATAACTACTTCTTCAAGTCTTGATACACTTTGTTCCTCCAGGATGTATGGCGTACCTTGCTCGATATGATTCTTCCAATAGCCTTCTTTCAACTTTTCTGGCATGCAATTCTTTTTCGATAGAGTAGGATACCTTAGCTATCCATGCCAAACTCAAAATCTCCAAAACTTCAAATCATTTCTTTATATTTCAACATCCATTTCTCTCTAGCTTGAGCTTGTTGGATTTCTTCATATAGTTCAGGTTGTACCCTTACTCCTACAGTCCAAACTTGTTATTTCAGTCTTATTATAGCATTTGCTTTCAACTTTTCTAATATCTTTATGCCTTGTCGATGAGCCATTCCTACCTTTCAACTCAGAGCATCTACTACTACAATTACTTTTTTAGAATGAAAATTAATGGAAAAGTTATAATATTTTGAGAATTCCATCCATCTTCATTATTTTATGTTCAAATCCTTTTGGAAATGTAAATACTTAATGCTTTTGTGATCTATATACACTTCAAATATAGCCCCATAAAGGTAGTGCCTCCATTTTGACAGTACAAAAATAATCATCGCTAAGTCCAAATCATGTGTGGGGTAGTTTTCCTCATGAGGTTTTAGCTTCCTAGATGTATAGGCAATAACACGCCCTTTCTACATCAACACACATCCTAATCCTTTATATGAGACATCCGTATACACTATAAAATCTCTCAACCCATCTGGGATGGCTAAAATTGCAGTCGTAGTCAGATGGTTCTTCAATTCTTGGAAGCTCTTTTCACATTCCTTGTTCCAAACAAATGGCTCATTTTTCTGGGTTAACTTGGTTAGGGGGCCAATTATCTTAGAAAAGTCTTGAACAAATCTTTGGTAGTAACTGGCCAATCCCAGACAACTTCAAATCTCTATAACATTTCCAGGTCTCTTCCAAGTGAAAATCACTTATACCTTGGAGGGGTCAACTTCTATCCCATTTTGAGTGATTACATGTCCCAGGAAAGTTACTTTCTCTATCCAGAACTCACACTTACTAAACTTGGCATACATCTGAAGTTCTCTTAGAGTTTTTAGAACTTTGTGTAAGTGCTTTCTGTGCTCCTCCCTGGACTTAGAGAAAACTAAGATATTATCAATGTAGATGACCAGAAATTAATCCAAATAGAGTCTGAATATCCAGTGCATCAAATCCATAAATGCCACCAGGGCATTAGTTAGGCCGAACGACATCACCATGAATTCATACTGACCGTATCGAGAATTGAAAGCATGTTCTAGGATATCTTCTTCTCTAATTTTCAGTTGGTAATATCCCTACCTCAAATTCAGCTTTGAGAAAATTTTTAATGCCTGCAAGAGGTCAAATAGCTCTTCCACATGGGGTAGTGGATACTTGTTCTTAATGGTGACCTTATTCAATTCTCGATAATCAATGTAGATCCTTAAGGACCAATCTTTTTTCTTGACAAATAGCACTAGAGCTCCCCAAGGAGACATGCTAGGCCTAATAAACGTCTTCTCTAACAACTCCTATAGCTGACTCTTTAATTCCTTAAGTTTGGTAGGTGCCATCCAATATAGAGTCTTGGAAAATGGCATAGCCCCTGGGAGAGCGTAAATAATAAACTATATCTCCTTGTCAGGGGGTAGCGAGTTTAACTCTTCAGGAAATACCTCAGGGTATTCTGCTA
Source organism: Jacaranda copaia (assembly GCA_014898725.1). Classification (NCBI taxonomy): domain Eukaryota; kingdom Viridiplantae; phylum Streptophyta; class Magnoliopsida; order Lamiales; family Bignoniaceae; genus Jacaranda; species Jacaranda copaia. The sequence goes on from JACGDI010005557.1 coordinate 555,650, forward strand.
ACACTTTTATTTATTCAATCCTAACTGTGTCCCGAGGTTTGTTGATGAGGTATGCTAGGAATCTTTGCCCACCATCATTCAAAAAAGTTTTATCTATGGAAAGAGATGAAGATATCAATGTCCCATCCCTGAGTGTAATGCACTTAATGAAATAATTCACTTGTAAATAGTGGTTGTATAGCCAATCTATTCCAAGAATTACATCATACCCTTGGATGGGCATCTGTATTAAATTAGCTAAACACACTCGGTCTTCAATCATAATCAGGCAATCCCGATATATGATATCAGTAACTAACTTTACTCCTAAAGGTGTTCTCACTTCTACTTGATACGCCATAGTTTCAGGTTTCATATTCAATTTTTCAGAGAATTCAACAAATATAAAAAAATAGGAAGCATCAGGATCATATAATACTTTACCAAGAGTTTTGGAGATAATAATCATACTTTCTACTACCTCATCGGGGTTCAACACATCTTCTTTAGTTGGGGCACAGGTACAAGCCTAGATCTTTTGCTTTCTTTTTCCTATCGAAACTGGGCCTTTCTTCCTTGGGCAATCCTTCAAAAGATGCTAGCTACTACCGCATCATGGCATTTACCCTATTTCCACCAGTAGTTTGCTTCCTCATGACCACCTGACCTACAGAATCCACATAGTGCTTGTGCCTTATCTTGAGCCTGATTCACCATCCCATATGCCTGAGGAATTCTCTGGGTCGTACCCTCAACTTGTGGCCTCCACTATTTCTTACTAGTACCATTCAATCCACCAAGAAACAATCTCCTTTTTTTACCTTTATCTTCAATTTTCCTAATTTCCTACTGCTTTGATTCAAATTATAGTGCCTTACTAATTGCTATGTTGAAATTTGACAAATCAATGATGGCTAAACCCCATCTTAACTCTAGCCATATTCCTTGAATAAATCTTTGAATTTGTTGACCTTTATCATTTTGGACATAGGGCCCATGTTGTATAAGTCTGCTAAATGTTACCTCACACTGACTAACAGTTTGGTTTCCTTAAATTAAGTTCATGAATTCACGTTTCTTAGACTACTTGACCACTAGGGGTATATACTTATCCACAAATTCTTTGGTGAAATTGTCCCATGTACTCTGGGTTTCGGATGCTGCCCAACAACAGTCTTTCATTTTCCCCGAACTTCTAGCAGGTCCCATTAGGAGAAATGTAGTAAACCACATCTTCTATTCATCAGGGTAGCGTAAGGTATCGAATATAACCTCAAGGTCTTCAACCCATTCTTTGGCCTTTCGATCATTTGGTTCCCCATAGAACTTAGGGGGCTAAAAATGAATAAATCTTTCTAAAACTCGATCTTCAGCCACAAGTTGAGTTGGTGGCCTGACTTCTGGCTATCTTTGATACGCAGGACCCATTGGTTGCCTAACTAAAAGAGTTTGTAATACCTCTTCTCTCTACTCAGCCTAAGAATAAGTTGGAAGCCCTTGTCTAGGAGCACGATGATTTTGAAATCACTGCCTATGAGGTCTTTCTCGCTAACCAAATTGGGGTGGTGTAGGTCCAGGGGCAATAGCACGGGATGCCATCACAGTCTCAAGATTTTGGAAATATATCTCAACCTGTAATTTGGAAGTTGAAATCAACACCCTAATTCTCAATAGCCCTTCAATAACTCAAGTTTTGATAAAGAAAATAATATAAGTTAAGTAAACTTCCAAAACTCATAACAAAAAAGAAAGATTTAAAATAATTTCCCCAAAAGTCCTACATTGTCATAATATAAGTCAGCAATAGCAATATTACATAAGCATATATACAAATTCAAAAATAGCAAAATTAGCTATGCTAATGAAACACCCAGTTATAAACAAAATGATAGGGTGTAAGAAGAGAAAGGGGGAAAAATGATATTAGTCACAATCATGAAGTTATCAGTTGGGGTTACAAGGTTTGATAGTCAAAGACCATCATAACTACTGTCCTACTAATATACTATGATACTATGACACCAAGACCTATATCTAATCTTCCTCATTAGTGATGTCAGATATCTCATTCATCTCATCAGACATCTTCCTCATTGAACATCAACTGATCTCCTTCATTATCCATCTCAAGTGGTGCCACAATTGGGGGTTCTAGAATAATATCTACATCAGGGGCTTCTTCAAGTTTTTCCTCAGACTCCTCATCCACTTTTTTCTCTGGTTCAGCCTCTGGTTCTACTTTGGGTATCGATGCTTGCTCTTGCTGTTGTAGATCCTATCTTTGATCAAGAGTGAGGGATCGATGATTGCCTACTAGTTTGGCCTCTACGTCTATCCCAAAGCCGACACTAATAGCTTGATCGATAACCCTAAAATAGTAGTCCATCACTCTACCCATCTCATCTACCGCTAGGTGGAGAACCTATACCTATTTTCTATAATCAGATTGTAAAGTTTGAAATGTCACCTCATGTTAGCCTATAAAGATCGAAGCTCCTGAATTTGCACCTTAACTATACTAACTCAAAGGTACTCCCGCTCAAGGTCACTCACAACCCGATCATGCAAGTAATCCTGAGCACCCAGCATTCCTTTCAAAGTGAGCACCTCTTCCCAGGCTTGATGAAGATGTTCATGTAGCCCGTAGCATTTTTCTTCCATGGTTCTGCAAATTTCTCTAATGTTCTTCCTTTCTTCTTTCAAATCTTTGGTCTTGTCTTCAAGAGTCTCATTATTCTAGTCATTTACAAGCACCTTTCCCTTGTCAAAGCTATTGGCCATCCTACAACAAATCCAAGAATTTTACCTCAACAAAATCAAACAATATAATCTAACTCAAACCTTAGGATCCTACTATTCTCTATTGGTCCTGCTATAACATAATAGTCTTGTCATCACCTTAAGTACACATTCGAAATAACCCAAATAGAGATCCCTATGAGTTCTATCGTATGTTCACACCTAGGTCAACTAAACATAGGCTCTGATACCAGCTCTATAGCATCCCCCCTCGGCATAGCACCTAAGCTGAGGTGCTACACTGATTCAGACTTGATTCTCAAAGTTACAATTCAATAGAAAGCCCATAAAATTCAAACATCTCAAAGATAAACACCGATTCAACTAAAATAAGATTAATTAAAATTGCAAAATAGATGTATCATAAGAGATTCAGAGAACTTAGTTAAGTTACAACCTTTGACAGATCATACCATCAATGCCATTTTACATTATAACCTTCAAAATAAAATTTACATATCACAACATCTTTAAGGTAAACGACACATTCACAAGTTCCATACTCAACTCCAGTGTTAGTTCTATCACAAAACAACCACGCACTTCATTCCAAACCTGGCATCCATTAGAGCCCATCCATGTCTGAGAGATTATGAAATATAGGGGGGTAAGTCCAAAGACTTGGTGAGGGATAAGTAAAAGTAATAGCAAGGTTTATCAAAGAGAAGCTCAACTCAATAAAACATAATTTTATCAGGCTAAATATTACAAAATCTAAAAAAACAGACAGTACAGAAAAGCAAATAGGAAACTCTCCTACCTTATTGCTCCACGAACATATTACAAGCAAATAGAAATCATTTAGGTAATTCAAACCCAAAGCATATGCATTCCAAGAAAAAGCTATAAGACATGCATTGTAAATTCACCTTATTCTAGACAAACAAATATTTCACCTAAGCATAATAGCTTGGTATATGACAGATGTATACACGGAATTGTATAGTGTACTATTGATAGCTAGGGAAAAATCCCTAACGTACGATTGGCACCAAGGGGGTAATCCCTAGCGTACTGTTGACTCCAAGGGAAAAATCCCTAACGTACTCCGCATAACTAAACAAATCACTTGATTTAGCCCTTGGTCCACATAATCATAATACAAATAACAAAAATAACCGCTTAAACAGATGCTTAGAGGAAAATTCCTAGCACACCATCAGTTTCAGATCAACATTACAAAACAGAACAAAACATGAATGATGCCAATGTAACAAAAAATAGTAAACAAAACACAAATAAGCTAACATGACCGATAAACATAAAATTAATAGCAGATTTACCAATAAGGCAACAAATATAGTTTAGACAATACAAATACGATATAGATAGATTTCAAAATAATCGGCAATACACATATGTTCTAGGTGCTAGAACAAACAAAAAACAAAATTGATATCAGAGATAACCCTCACAATGGTATTCAAATCAGATAACAGATAACAGACAAATTTTAATTATAGTTCAGAGTATGGTTCAAAAATAATAAAACCCATACATGGGCTTATTACAACCATAGATAAGAAAAAAAGTGCCGGATTGATAAACCCTCACCTCTTGTAGTTTCAATCAGCAACAGTCCAAATTGAAATCTACTACTCGCCAGTACCCAGCTCGTCATCACCTAATCAAGAAAATATTCCAAGAATCAAAATTCTTGTTCAACCCTAGCAGCCTTCTAGAAATACATCAAGCATTCTAATGCCTTATCTATCAGGGTGATATAGATTAATATCCTTCTTCACAAAATTCTCAAGAATAAACATTTTCAAATTATCTACGACGATCTAGATTAATTCCAGAATAACATAATTTCTATGATAACAAAATCAATGCATTACAATCTTAAGCAATAGATATGCATTAATCTCTAGTCAAATTTCCATTTCAAACACCATTTAACCCATAATAGTTTCCAATATCATGATTAACATTCAACTTTGTATCATCTATAATTTGAGTCCAAAGTTTATATCTCCCAACTTCATAATCCTTGCATAGGTAATCAATTCATACAGGCACACATATCATCTCAAAGGCTGGTTCTAGACAAGGTACAACATTTGCACGCATGCATGTATATATATAACATGCTACAACTGAACATAAATCCAAATTTTGCCACTGAGGGTCCAAAATCATAAACTGATAGCATAGGGACAATCACCACGTCAAGATGAACAAATTGTCCCTTTACCACTGCCGTTAAAAAAATTCAATGCCACCACAAAAATGCTCCTCTAAATGACTGGATTCCAATGTTGCCTTCAGTTTTGAATTTTGAGCAACGTAGACGCCAGAAAGGGCCAAAATAGCTACAATTCTCTCTACCACTGCCACTCTCTGATCACCACTTCGCCATCATCTAAGCTTCCATGCAATATTTTCATCGTGTTCCCCTTATCGAATACTTCCTAATCCACAATCATCGATGGTCATTGAAAAATGAGGAATCAAGTTGGCCATCATGAAGCTCTCTCTCTTGATTCCTCTCACAGCTGTTACTCCACCACCGTGTGTGTGTTTATGTGGTTGGGAGTGACGGTGATGGTGTGAGAAACAAATTGAAGGGGTTAGGTTGGCTAAGGGTGCCTCGCCGATGAGCTCGCCAGAGATGATGGTCTTTGACCAAGAAAAAGAAGAAGAAAGAAAAGAAAGGAAAAGGAGAAGAAATAAAGGAAAAAAGGGGAGGAAATGAGGAAAAAGAAATTCTGCTCATTTTTCATCAATCCTATTTTTCAAATTTTTTTTAATTTAGTCCCTTAAAAATTTAAGTTATGCAATCATGCCCACAGTTTTCAGAAAAATTGTGATTAACCCCAATTGACTTAGGGTATCTCATTCAAACCCCAAACTATTCAAAAATCCACACAATTAAGTCTATAAAAATTATAATTTAACCCACAAAAATTTTAAAATAATTAATAATATGAAATTCATAAAATTTTCAAAAAATGACAAAATCATATTTTGTAAATAAAATCAATAAAATTCTAGGGGTGTTACACAAACTAAGGCGTGTGACCATGTTTTAGCATAGAGACTTTTTAAAGCTTTACATATATTTAGAATTGTTCTTGGACCATCGTTAATGGTGATTCAAATCTATTTTATAAATTTTAATACATGATATTTTATTTTATAGGTTTTGAATACAAGAAGTGAGTGAAGTAAAAATACAACACAAAGAGAGCTTCAGTCCCTTTGTAGAGTGCAAATATAGTTTGAAGAGTGATAATGAAAAGTTTGAGCATGAATGGAGCAATAAAGAAGATATTAACATTGCATCTAATTATTTAGACAAGAATATCAATCTAGCTAAGATATGTAAATTAGTGTTCAAGTATGTTGATGCAGCAGAGTCATTCTACATTAGATATGGTAAGGAAGTCCAATTTGATTTTTGTAGACAAAATGGCAAAACAGAATTGCCAAAGTGTGATGCATGTAAGTTAAAGTAAAAAGGAAAGCAATCTCAAATTTGTTCTAATTGCAAAGAGTTGGCTAAAGATGAAACATTATTATTGGTAAAGAATTGTTAGTGGGTGTCCTCACTTGGGGGATTTCGTAGGGAACCCAAGCCAAGAAACATAGGGAAGTGAAAAGTAAAACCAAATCTCAGATATGGATGCTAGGCCACCCTTCATGTTGTGCACAATCGACTTTCTAGTCTATATAACATGACTCGCTTTATTCCAAAGCACAGTTATCCTTTGGACCCTAATGATCCAACGCGTCGCCTCCATTGCAATAGGTACCTTTTATTATTTTACTTATTTAGTAATATGTTAAATAAAGAATAAATTTGTGTTTGTACTACCTTATTTCTTATCATTATGTTCTAATTGTTTAAACCGATGTAATAACTATTTAAACCAATTTTAAAGGTACTTAACTCCATCAAACAAGTTGGTGTTGACTTTGTTTACTAAGATTGGCATGAGACCCTGTGCGGTATTAAATTATATAGAGTACCTAGTCAGAGGTGTTGCACAACTTACATTCAAAAGAAAGGATGCATATAACTATCTCCACTAGGAAATGAATAGTAATGATCAGAGACAATGATGTGAATACAACATTACGCTTACTTGATGAAATGAGGTCAAATAATGAAGATATGATTTTTAAATATATCGTCGATGAAAAAGGTGGTCTTACAAAATGTTTTTGGTGTGATGGAATGTCTAGGGCAGAATTTGATACATTTGGTGATGTCCTTGTGTTTGATAGTACTTATGGTACAAATAAATACAAGTTCCCCCTTGTTATTTTATCCAGGGTAAATAATCATGGCAGTACAACAGTGTTTGGTGCTGGCATTTTATGAAACGAGGTGATTGAATCTTATTAGTGGTTGTTATATAACTTTCATGTGATCATGAATGGAAAGGTTCCATGTGTTGTGTTGACAAATTAAGATTCATCAATGCGTGCTGCTATTCTATCTAAATTTCGTAACACTAGTCATAGAATTTGTAGCTAGTATCTGGCAAGGAAGCTTCTAGCAAGGTTAGCTATGATTTTTCAAATGGATTATCTAGGCTACTACAAAGGCAATGCTTTGAGGAAGAATTTAGTGAGAGGTGGATTAATTTGATAGAAAAGCATGATGTATCTACCCATCCATAGGTAAGATAAGAGGTACTTATGGATAGATGCATTTTTTTGTGGACAATTTATAGGTGGTATGAGAATAACTGGTCGCTCAAAGTCAATAAATGCATTAATTAAGCTTTCATGTAGAAAAAAGGTTCACAATAACTGAGTTTCTTAAGCATTACCATCGAACTATTCAAACAATGTGACATGATTTTTTTTTAAAAGCAAGAAGCTTGTGAAAAGACAAAACCTAAGGTTAAAAAAAGTCCCCTAAAGAAGCTTGAATAGTATACAACCACAGTCTTTACGAATAAGATTTTCTTAAAAGTCCAAGAGCATATTCTAGCTTAATAGATACTTGTGCAAAAATAAATGGTTTATGTTGATCATGGCAAATATGAGTTCAAGTTTGAGAACTAGGAAAAGTCTAATGGACACATATGCTCTGTCAATATTGATAAACTTGCCGATAAATATGTATATGATTTTTTAATGCTTGAGTCTGAAGGCATTCCTTATTGTCGTGTGGTCACAGCCTTCAAGTCATTAAGGTTTGATTCATTTACCCATAGGTGCACTTTTCCTAGATGGACCATTGATGTTAGGAGAAGTTTGAAAATGTTATTCAGGTCTTGTTTCTTAGAACCCAATATTTAGCAAAATAGATTTGCTCAACTAAAAAAAGAGTGCATAAATTTATGTTATTTGAGATCACAGATAGATACTGACTTTGTTAACTCCATGAATCATGTGAAACAAGTAGCATTAGAAGTGGAGAAAGACTCTATCAATCAGTCGTCAACAAAGGGAAGTTTGATGGAACAAATAATTTGAAAAATTTTGAAAAGCAATCTGAAGAAGAAGTTTGAGAATGTGATCTTTGTAATTTGAAGAATGATGTGTGTGATCCGATGCTAGTTAAGTCAAGGTGTGGAGTTTGTTCAAAGAAACAAAAATGTGGCATGTGCAAGTATGTTTTGTTGTTTTGATATTTCTTATGTGGATTTGCATCTTTTTTCTTCATATTAGCAATATGATTATCTGTAATGTTTGATCATCTAGTTTTATGTATGCTTTTTATTCCTCAATTTTTTTAACTAAGTCCCTGGTCATAAATCCAACACTTGTCCAAATAAGATGCATGTATGTAGTACCTAAACAAAAATGACAGCAAGAAAAGGTGCATGTTGGTGACAGACACACCCACATCATCATTGAAGCTTGCGCAAGCCACTAACAATTGTTCTGCCACTCTCCAATTGAACCCCAAACAATCAAATCATGATGTGATGCAGTCACATTCTCAATTTTTCATGCATTATTCAATGCAACCTAAACTTGGAATGTCTCATTCTTTTATAAGTTCATCTCAGGTGAATTATCACATAACGTTTTGTTATGCTTTATAGTATCAATAACTACTAATTTGATTTTTTTTCCTTATTAGAACAAAATTTAGTTTGGAGGAGTCACCCATACCTCTCTTCTAAATTAAATACATAATAATATTTTCTTTTTCTATTCAATTTCCAAACATACGATATAGCCGTGTTGGGACTGCTCAAAATCTAAACATAACTTCACGGTTTACTAGTAAGTTGATCCATATTAATTTTTCGATCGGATAGATTTTTGCTTATTGTATTTGTCATTTAATTTTTATGGATTAATCTCAACACTGCTAAATTTCTTTACCATTACTTTATTTGTAGAATGTCATGACGATAACAATTCCAATGAGAGTGAAGAAAGCATTGAAAGCTAAATAGCTAGATAGGGATGATCTCACTTAAAATTTAGTTTTCTTTTATAGTTGTGAGTTCAATATGGTTTTAATGATGATTCTGTTGTTTGAATATTTTATATCATCACACATTATCTATGATGGATTTTTAATATTACTACATAAATTCGTATTTAGGGTGAATAAGATTACATTGATAAACATGACCATTTTACATAGAACTAGATGTTAAATGTAATCTCTTTTTTCTAAGTATAATCTTTCAAACAAAATCCCAAAACTTTGTGTTGATTTAGAAAAGGATAAAGAAAATGAAAATGCTAAATGAAGATTGTGTTGCCTATCAAAGAGTTAGAACAAGAAGTTGCTCTAAATTCTTACTAGACTGGTTTGTTTGAGAATGCTTGCTGAATGAGAGTGTTGGGAGGATTATAAGCATGCTAAGTTTGCTTGATGAATTGGTTGTTATAAAATTTTGATGAGGATTTTGAACAATGTATACTTGGACACTGTTGAAGAATGGCTTGTTGCCACTACATGGATTGCAACATTTTGCTATATAACAATTTTTTCCTTTTTTATTTTATTATTCATAATAAAAAAAATGCAATTATGAAAGGACATGGGCGTTGCAACGCTAAATTTTTGTGCTGCAACGCTTGCACTACAGTCTTAAGTGCTAGGCATTGCGGCACCCAAAGATAGAAGATGAGTGCCACAACGCTAACTTTAGGCGCTGCAGCCCCCGCATTCCAACATTGGGTAGCCAATGCCCAGGATCATGGGGCACCGTAGCACTCAATTTTGGTGTCATGGCGCTTGCATTCCAGTTTAGATGATTGGGGACGCACCCTCAGACACATTATTAAGTGCTAAAGCCTTGGGTGGAATTAATTTAATTATTATTATTAATTTATTTTTTATAAGTTTGGTATTTTATTTATATATGAAAATCAAACTCGTAATTAAAACACTTATAATCATGATTTAATTTGCAATCAAACAAATTTTTATTTTAATCAAAATTATATTTAATTTTAATATTTGTTTTCTATAGAATCACTAGAGTCCAACTCTACTTTTCCACTTATAAAATCAATGGAGTTTTAGTTCTCTTCTAACTCCACTCTCTTTTGACAACAAAATCAAATGTTTCCTCATTCTTCCATTCTTTTTCAATTATGTTTAATATGGTCACTCCATATACGAAAAAATCAAAGAGAAATATGTTAGCCGTTCAGAAGATGATGGTGGAGAAAATAAGAAATCTAACACAAAGAATTCAAACAGTCCAAATAATAAGGTGTGTGGTTAACATAATAATGCGTATAATATAGTATTTAGATGTGTGACTTCTTGATTTTTCAACTATATTGATATTGTTATATTTGTCTATATGAAGGATCTATTGTCTGAGCATGGATTTAGGGAAAAATATAGTGTAAAATTTGATAAAATATGTTATATGTATGAAAGAAGACTTATGAATGATGTGGAGGAATTTTTGAAGCTAAAATTGGTAGATCTATTAATTATAAATTAGCCTCTCATACATTTTTCTTTATGATGAAAAATTGGATTATGAGGACCTCTTTATAATTTAATATAGCTAATCTTGATTAATTTTTTATATGCATTTTGATGTTGAAAATGAGTTCTTGTTAGTCTAATCACATAAACTTTTCTATCTATAGGAATTGAAGTTTCAACATAGAACTTCTCTTCAAAACTTTTGGACATAAATACGACATTAGACGATTCACAGCAAGAAACAATTAATAAATTAGGATTTGGGGCAATGACAAGTATTCAATGTGAGTTACTAGATAAGAGCATGTTGTGTTGGATTGTGAAGCATTATGATGTAGATAATAATTGTCAGTGCATGCACAGTGGGGATCTAATGGTTGACGATGCTACAATGAATAGGGCTCTTGGCATTCCACACACAAGATATGATATCTTGTTGAGTGAATTTAAAAGTGATGGATTGATGAAATATGGTAAATTATTGAATTTAGAGAGAGGTCGAATTGATCTAGTTGAGTTAGCAAATAGACTGCAATCATGTTGCACCAGTAATGATCAGTTTAAAATCATGTATTTGGTCCAAATATTCAGGGCTATATTATTTCTAAGATCAAAACAAAATATACATATAGAGTACTAGAATCTCCTTGTTGATATTAACCAAATACCACAGATGAATTAGGCCAGATTAACTCGACATAAAATTAATGATGGAGTAAAATATTGGAATAGACCAAGGGTTTGCTACGTTAATGGATGCATTTTATTCTTTCATGTCAGTACAAAGTTATATAATTTATCTTTGATGATTGTCCACTATATCGCAAACACATTTTAATCTAACAACACAATTCTTTTATATTGGTGGATTGTGTTATTTGCACCTGTGAGCATCATTGGTTCTTCAATTTCAAACACGTTCATGTTCGATGCTCCATTAGTTCAACAACTTACAAAGGGTAGGATCAAGTTGCTCAACAATGAAATGCAAATGGAAGGTAGATGGAATGATAAGGTATAATATGCTTATCATTAATTATTTGGTTTTCAGCCATTAACTCTGTTTGCTTGACATTTTTATATTGATGCAGGTATGTAAAGTGAACTTTACATCTAACTTGGAGCCGATATAAAACAACAACATGGCGAACAACAACTTTGAAATCCCTATATTCAAGGATGTGAAGTTTGGAATTGATGGTGGGCCTTCATTATCATTCAAAGATGAGGATGAAAAATGATGAAGTGCCCTTATCCAATCTATTCAAAAGTCTATATTAACTAAAAAGGTTTGTGCGATTGAAAGAGAGATGCAGCAATTGAAGTTCATGGTAAGTGAGATGATGATAGGAAAAATCTGTGTTGCAATAGGTCTCAGACAACACCAGATAACAAGAAGGTGAAAATGATTGTCAATGTGGTCCCTCAATTAAAAAAATCAATATTAATGATTCTAAAGCTAATAAAGAACAGCATTTGAGAGTCTATTACAACTCTATCATTCAATTCAATCTTTCATAATCATAATCAAATGCCTAAATGCTCTGGCCCGGTATCCATAAGAATGAGGAGAGAAAGCAATACTCATGCTCAGATATTGGACATTGAAGATTTTAGTGATTCAAAACATTTAGCTCATAAAGTTATTGACTTAACTCAGATAAATTCTGATAAGGATGTAGCAAACGAAATACTTGCCTATCTTTTTAATCCTTTGGCAATTGAGGAGGAGATCATTGAGTACTTATTTAATGAAAAATCGAATCCAAGGTAAGCATACTATCTATTTTAATACAAAATCAATATTTTTGTATAATTACATATTATTTAACAATAAATATATAATTTTTGAATATTTTTCAATATGTTTGTTGTGGATTATGGCATGTAGAATGTTAGTCATCAAAACATGAAATACCCAGAGCCAAGAAATGGGTATCTAGCAATGTAAGATTATTCCAACTTATTCAAATTGATCTGTTTATCGTAATTAAATATTTGATGTTACAGTAGTATCACAAAAGATAGTGATGTTAAGGATGACATATTTGTACATTTTTATGTATAGATATATTTATCTTATTTGTGTATCAGGGTAATTGATGCTGTTGCACACTTGTGCACCCTAAAAATGAGAGAGGATAACTCATTCACAACATGTTGGTTTTTCCCAACATTATTTTCTATATGGCATCAAGTTATAACATCAAACTATTTGTCAATAGGATCTTTTTCATGCCTCAATTGAGATTGTTTGTTGGTTTTGGTGTTACAACAATACATCACCATAGGTAACCATGATGATGAAAAGTTAATCAACACTTTCTTTATTGGAGATGGGAATTTCACAAATAACATAGAACCTTTGGACATATTGTACAATCCAATTCACGATTTGAAAATTCATTAGTTCTTGTGTATGATTGAATTTGATCTCTCTACAATATCAATTTGTGACACACTTCCTGCGAAAGGCAAAAATGGGGAGAGGCTACAGCTTGTAAAAAAAGTAGTAAGTTTGAGATAATAGTGATGGATTATGTTTCCTAATATAATTTGTTTGATTGACAATTTAATAAGTTAATTTGTATAATCTAGATTAGACTAGTGCAACAATTGTTTGAAATTTGGGGGCCAGACAAGTATAAATATGAAAACATTCTAAACACTCTCAATTACAAATGGCGTCATTGGGTACTCCTCCAAGACAATGGGTAAGCTTTGATTTAATGACTACATAATCCTGGATAAAATATTTGTAATCTATCAATAAATTTTTTCATGGGTACAATTTTGGTGTTTATGTTTGCTTGATTATGATGTTTGATATGGGAATGCAGAAGACACCACATAAGGTATAAACCCATTATCAATGTTTCATGTGTCACATTTTATTGTATCTAATAAAAATTTTCATATTATCTTTAGGAAGGATCAATAACAGTACGACGTCAAGTGGCAAAACATATATACTCATTCAAAGGCAATAGATTTGCTTGGCGAAATTTATGTTGTCAGATGATTTGGACTTTTGTAAGCTCTAAGATTTGTTTTCATTTTCTCAAAAATCAACATAAAATTTGTCGTGTATATATATATATATATATATTTTCCCATAATTATTTTTGACTTAGTTTTATAAATTACTCATCGTCATTGACTATTTTTATCACTCTTTGATGCCTTTATTTAAATAAAACAATTTATGATAAAGCCAAACAAAAAAAGAAATTAGAAAAAATAATATAAGTAAATCTCAAATTTGTTATATAAATTCTAAGAAACTTCATATACTTTTAATATCACTGCAAGAAAAATTAGTTTTAACAATCATTTATGTTGTCCTTAAATGCAAAATACTGGTTGCTAAAACTTATAACAACCAAGATGAAATTGGTCACAAGTGATTACAATAGGATAGCTACTAAAATTACTTAGCAATGAGTTTGTAATGTTCAATTTGAAAGCAATAAAAATTTCAATAGAAAATGATATTTTCCAGTTCAAGTTATTTTCATTTTAGCTCGGATAGATTGTTTTTTTATCCGTATCCATTTAACTTTTTGAATAATCAGATACGGATACAAATACAGATTTGACAGATATTTAAAAATGATATCTGAATTCATATCCATCAAATATCAATCGAATTCGAATTTATCCATATTCGATCATAATTATTCATATGAATCCATATTTGTTAAACATATCCATATTCAAATTATTTTTTTTATATTCATATTAGATAATAAATATTTAGATATCTATTTACAAATATCCAAATACATGAATTTATGAATCTATAATAAATAAATATGTTTAATTAATAGAAGAAACTATACAATTTCATGCAAAATAAAACAATGGAACTATACAATTTCATGAAGAAAAAAAAAAGAAACGAAATAAATAGCATGGTTTCTAATTAATAATTAACTTTATAATTGATTATTGGTGGTGGTGGTGGTGGTAGTAGTAGTAGTAGTAGTAGTAATGGCATTTAAGCATATTAATTATAAAGTCAACCAATATACCTATTCATGTTGATTAACTTAATTCTTCAAATTTTTCTCTATATTATAACAATTTTTTAAATTTATTCTTTTTTCTTCCCAATTCTTTAATTATAATTTATATATATAAACACATGGATTATGAGATTTTCACAAAAAAATATAAATAATATATTATTTAAATTTATATATATTTAGAGTGGATATTAAATGAATTGAATATGCATGTACTATATGTATATCTATTTATAATTGAATATCTACTAATCAAATACAAAAAATATCTACTTTAAATGAATGCAGATAAATTTTGTATAAATGGATACGAATGAGAATGATAAACAAATTTTTCAATATTCATTTAGAATCTTCATGTTAGCTACGCTATAAAATATTTAGAAGTCTGTTTATTCACCAATTTAGGCAAAGTATAATTATGATATTGGAATATTTCGTGGAAATGGTGATAATTTTTTTCTTTTTTGGATAAGGAAAATGGTGCTTCTTTAACTAGTAAATTAGCACATCACATGGTAAAAAAAACACTATATGCCCTCAAATCTAGATAAAATTTTATATACAAAAAATGGCCAATTAATTTCAATCATGGGCATCACAATGACCAAGTATCCTGAGTGCATAGCACCCAAAACTAATGCAGTGGCACTGCGGTGCCAACGTTTTAGTAATGGGCACTGCAATGCCCAAGCATCTTGGGTGCCTAACACCCAAAACTGATAAAGGGTTACACCAATGGGTGCTGCGGCACCGACATTTCAATTATAGGCGCTTGTCGATCTTTACAAATAATTAAATAATATAATTATTATTATTATCAAAAGAATGAAAATAAAAGTTATTAAACTAAATACAAGAAGCAAAAATCTCTCTCTCTCTCTCTCTCTCTCTCTCTCTCTCTCTCTCTCTCTCTCTCTCTCTCTCTCTCTCTCTCTCTCCCTAACAAAACACAAAAACTCTCCAAAACCCTACTAAAAATCCTTGAAAATCCTCCATTATTTCCTCAAATTTTCTCCATAAAACATTAGCACATTCTTATCTTCACTCTTTAGGAAACAATTTCAAAAGTAACTTTTATTTAGCTTCAACTGGGATAGCCAAGTTCAAAAAAATTTTGCGTGGGAAAACCCACTTATGAGGTAACCAATTTTTTTGGAATAATATTACATTCTTGCACAAATATCCTCAATAAATTTTGATTTTTAGTACTTGGGCATGATTTTTGTTGTGAAATTTGGTGAAGCTTTGAGCAATGAAATGGGCTTGTTTATCGTGTTGAAAATTTTAGAAAAGGTTCTTTATAAAATTGTGGATGTTATAGTGATAATTATTTGTTGAAATGCTGCTTGAGCAATTTTATGAAAATGGAATTGTAGATGTTATATTACTTTGAACAATTGATGATAGTTGACTATTGTGGAAAGTTTACTGGTTTAGACGATAATTGCAATTTGGGCTAATTGTGGATTTGATTATTTTTACATACATAGATTTAGTTATCTTATTCTTCATAATGGCACCAAAAAGAGCCCTAACTAATTCATCAGTGGATTTGATAAAAAAATAATTGTGTCATTAAAAGCTGCTAAGCGGTATCAATAGGGATGGAGAACAAAAATACCTATTCCAAAGAGAGGTTTTGATGAGGGTCCCTTGTACAATAGGTATTTTTCACATAATGTGGAATCTAGGAAATGGACCAAATTTGTTAAAGATTCAAATGCACCAATTGTTCCTACAGTAAGCGAGTTTTATGCAAAGTAGCAAAATACCAAGGCGACAAGATATTTGTTCGAGGATGCTTAGTACCATTTGATAGTAAAATGCTTAACAGGTTTTATGGGATTCTAAAGATAGATGATGATCAGTTTCAAAAATACATGGAAGGGAGATTCAATTTTGAGAAAATAAATTCTTTACTTTGCATTGAGGGTTTTACATGAAAAGCAGAAAGGGGTCTTCATATCTCTTGCAAATATAAGGAATTGAACAAAAAGGCCAACGTTTGGATGCAATTTGTCACCGCTCGGATGTTGCCTAGCTTACACATTAGCAATGTAACAACAACCCGTGCCAAAGTATTATATGCCATTGCTTCTAGCACACCTATTGATATCGGCAAATTCATTTTTGAAGAAATTATACGTACAACCAATTCTGCTAGGGAAGGATTGTGGTTTTCCTCGCTAATTACTTGTTTATATAAGAATGCGTGAGTTACTTGGGATAAAAATGCAGAATTGCTCCCACCAATGCCTATAATTGACAAGATAGCTATCCAAAATATTTTTAAGAATGTTGAAGATCAAATAGCGACACATTGTGATGATCATAGTGAAGGTCCATAAGCACCCACACCTTCGATATTTCCCAAGCATTTATCCAATAAACAACATATTCGCTACTCGGCAACACAGGTTAAGTAGCTATAGATAGAGCTTCAGCAATTCTGGATGTATAACATTAAATGTAGCGAGATGATCAAACAGATGTTTCAATGGCAAAGCCAAATGCTCAAATTTGACCTAACACTATGCCACATATGCCTATGCCACCACCACCACAGTTCCACCCCCAAAAGTTGAGGATGATGAAGATGTTAAAGATTGATCAAGGTGTATTTTTACCTTTTTCCTTTCTATGCTCTTATTTATATCATTTTGCTATTTTATTTTCCTAGCTGGCTTTTGTCATCTTCATATCTTTTTTTTTTTTTTTTACTTTGAGGGCAAAGTACTACTCCAGGATGGGGATTTATTTTGCGTGACATTTATTAGTCTTCTTGGTGTACTTCTGCTATTTTAGTTATGAATATGTTTTAATGATTAAGTCAGTATCTCGTATATACAAAGAAAAATTAACTTTCTTGAAATATATGAGTGTATTACTATTTTAACTCTGTGCTTCATGGAAATTTACAATTTGTTTGGTGAGTTGGTATTTGAAATATTGACTGCTTTTGAAATATTTTGGAATAGAGGTGCTTGATGCATTTGTAATTAGATAAATTTGTTATTGGTCTTGAATTATTGCTGCAATATAGTCTGTTATGCTGATGCACAAAAGTTTGATGTTCAGTCTGAAATGTTTGCTACAACCTGCATGAAACTCTATTGTGTTTTGGCTTGTCATTTTTTTTTTTTTCCAACTTGACAGATTTGATGGAGTTTTATGTTTTCTTTGGATTGCAATCTTGCATGGGCATGTTGTTTGGTTCAAAGTTTCTATATTGTTTCAGCTTGGTAGATTTTATTGAATTTGAATGATTTTTTATTGCATGGGCATGAGTTAGACTAAACTAATATTTATTGTCTCCAGCATACATATCCATATATCTTGCTCCAAGCATATCCTGATCAAATAAAAAACATTTAAGAATCTTTATCAGTGCTTGTGTGTATGTGACTGGACATAAGTGATAAAGATTATTGTATCATGCATATAGTTTGTTAAGCACTAGCTGACACAGACAGCAAGCACGCTGTAACTGGTACTCTTTAACTTAGGTAATTATTTACAATAACAAAAAGTTCATCATATTGAGCTACGCAAACGATGTCTCCATTATTAAGAGGGATCAATATAGATGTCTCTAAGTTCACCTAACGCATGTTTACCCGGCCTTAGTAATAAAGTTAAGTAGCATTAGCTGGCATCAAAGATATTTCTTGAACCCTTTTGTTGCAAAGTTCACTGTTCGTGGATTAGTTAACTATTAGCAAAGTTTAATACACATTCTGTATACAATTTTGCAATGCCAACTTATAGCAAGTTTGATTTTGAATTGTAACTTCATAAGATCTTGATTTATTAGTCATCTATAGCATCCTATGCGAGTAAGCATGGTCAAGGTTACATTTTCATCTCCGACTAGTTTTTAGGCACAGAAATTTGCTTTTAAGCATCATGTGCAAATGAAATAACATAAAAAAACACTTGTTTCTGAACATCTGTGATAATATGTGGAAATATGGAGATCTACTTATGAAATTTTCAGTTGATGAAATAAAACCTCCAATTGTTCTCCCTCGTAGGCTATACTATTAACGTGCCCTTGTGTTATCTCTGCTAATGTTGGGCATGCATGGGACCTGCCAGGCAACATATTTGGTGCTGCATATGCAAATTTTATGGGATCTAGGAATTTCTCCCCCAATGGTAGGCCACCTGTTCGATTCATGGAAACGGACGAACTAGCATACATTGCAACCCGTGCTCATGAGGTACATGACTTCTGGCACACCCTGTTTAGGCTACCAACGAATTTGATAGGTGAATCAGCACTCAAGGTTATAGAATTTGAGCAAATGCTATTCCCAATGTGTGCTTTGTCTGCTGTAAGGGGTACTACTAGATTCAGTGAAAAGCAAAGGAAGCCATTCTATGAGCATTACTTCCTTTGGGCTCTCCGAGCTGGCATGAGACGCACTGATTTGATGTGTGTATATTATGAGGGCTATTTTGATGAGGACTTGGAAAATGCTCATCGAAGATGAGGGATCATTCCTGCCCCTCTTTCCCCTCAACCAAATTCAGCGTGAAATTGATGATGCATTGCACCCTCCATCTTGGAATTGATTTGCTAGTTTAGATTAAAAATGAAACAAAAACTTCTCTTGTATAAAGTTTAGTACATTTATGTTGAGAAGGTTACTTCTAGCTAGTAGACTTGTAGCCAAGCAAGACCTTTTTTTCTTTTGTATTTTTTATGGTAATTTTATGTCCTCAAATTGAGGCAATCTAAGATGGTTTCATACAAAACTGATAAAAGCGCAACATACAATGGAGAATGTAACTTGGTTCTTTACAAACAAAGCCCTTTGATCTATGCTTATGCATCCAAACATTTGTCATATCTTCAGAGAACACATCAAGCAGCAACTTATGTATACATGACAATACAAGATCAAGTTTTTGACAATCTTAAAGGTAAAAACACTGTTTCATTTACCAAAAATTTCACAGAAATTAATAGAATACACTACAAGAGAAATGTATTAAAATGTCATCTAGCATAAAGCTCATAGCCAACAAGTGCCACATAAAAAACAGGTCGGCTAAATAAATTATGCTGTTCAAGGATACAAAGATGCCTATGACTCTAAGCTAAGCCAGTTCACTTTACAAATACAGAACAAAATTCATACCACCTCGTAGTTGAGCCTATTGCTCCATTGGCTATAATCGAAACTTCAGCTCATTGTTCTGGCCAGTCATCCCAGCAGAGTCCCGCTGAACATGAAAAAAAAGCCATCGCTAATGGATTAATAGAAAGGTAGCAGAACTATTCAACAAACCAGTAATTATAAGCTAGCTCTCACTAGAAGTAGAGTAAGTTGGGCAGACAATGTAGTTACTTCAGTCTGTAAAGTTTGGACTTTGTGCTCCAACTCCGCTATATATCTCAACTCTCTCTTTTGACTGAGTAGTAGATTACCAGTTGGCTAAGATCCTGAACACAAGATAAGTCCACTTATTAGATATATAACATTTCTCTTTATTATAGAACATGAAAGAATAAGATCAATTAAATCTAAGGATGAACTACAATGAGATATATTACCTTTTCGCCCTCCTGGGATCACTTAGTGCAATCTCAACAAGTTTCTCATTTGCCATAATCTTCTTCAGTTCAGCACTAGTAAACTTACCATTACCAAACTCCAAGCTAAAAGTATTTGAATTTATGTCTATTAAATTGACTGGAGAGAATTAACCCAGAAGATTTCCTGGGGATGGAGGTATTTTGGGTGACTCATCACCAAAGTTTATCTTTCCCATAAAACTATCCATTGAGATACTCCTATAGTGCTGAGTGGTAGAAGCAATATCTCCCCCAGTATTCTTTTTTACCCTTTCTCTCTTCTCGGGTAATGAAGACACTTTTGCTCTCTGCATACTGCTCCCACTCTCGTTGACATTACTAGTTGCTTCATTATCACTGTTATTGCCATTGTTTGTCTTGGTACCACTGGCTCGACTATTTAAATCTTCCCAATTCTCATTTCCCAGTTTCTCATTAGTATCAGAAGAGTTGAATGCTTCAATGTTGTCCAAATTCATAGAAGTGGAGAATAGGTCGTCAATAACTTCCCTTTCAGATTTTCTCTCCCCTACCCCTTCAGCATTGCTCTCTCTTCCTTTTTCCCAACCTCTCTCTCTCTTAACCAACTGCACTGGCTAAGCTGCTGAATTCTCTCTTGCAGACACTGACCTATCCAAAGAACTAGGAGCACCAAGACTTCTCAACGATATAAGTAGTGGAAAAGACTGCATAATAGACATAAACCCAAATGGGATATCACTATTGGACCTCCTATGAGCCTTACAAGGAGGAAGACTTTCACCAATCCTCAATGAACTACCCCTTGCGAAAGCTGAGGGTGGCAGAAATGAGTATGAGCTCCCATTTGTAACTAATGTGAATATAAGGATAAGAAACACAAGGCCAATTGTAACTAATGTCAATGTAAAAACACAATTCAAGATCCAGTTTTCATTTCTTGATATAAATCAAGCGCATATGATTCATAAAGGCCTTCAATGTCCATAAACGGTTAATATCCACTTATAGTAGTAGCATATATAGCTGTCATGGACTCAAGAATAAGAATACCCTTTATTTTTCTAATGTCATCTTAGTTTCTATACTTGTTATACAGATCACTCTAACTAATTTGTTCTAAGCCACGATAATACCTTTTGCCTTCTGTTTACTCGTTCAGTTAGTCTAATCTAAGTGAGGCGTGATTTTCATGTTTACTGGAATCATTCCCAACATCATATGTGATGTTTTAATTAAATACAAGTGTTAGCAATATCCTTGCATATGCAAATATTAATCCCTATAGTTGTCAGAAGAAAAACATTCAAAAGCCTTGGTAGCATCTATAACAATAGTCAGATAAGGTCCAAATGGCTATCAATTCACTTTGATATGTTTATGGGTATACTATATACATATTCTCATACAGGCTATACACTAACAATACCAGCAGTACATAGTCAGCAATACAACTAAAAGGCGTGCTGGTGCTGGCTAACTAAATGTGCTAGGACAGATGTGCTGGAGGCAAGTTCAATGCTGGACATTCTTCTGCACCAACTAAATTACAGACACAACTTCAAATTGTTGAAATAAGTATTTCATGTGTCAACCTAAAACATGATGTGTTCTTTGATAACAAATATTAAATTCCAATGCTTAACGAAAAGATGATCGATACTGCACCCCAGCATGTTAAACATTTTCCACTTAGCACGAGGTGGATATCCATTTGTATTCACAATATGTAATGAGTGCGTTGAGAAACAAAGTACAAACAGGAAAACACCCGCAATCATACGTTTTTTATTACGACTACCTAGCGCCCGATTGTTGGTTGCTCAGGTTTTCTAGTCAATTCAATACCCTTCCCATGTCTTCATTTTTAATCTTGTGTCAGAAACTTGCACGAACGTGATATTAAAACACTCCATTATACATACAGCACTGCTAAATCAACTTCTACTCAGCTTCTAGTGTATTGTAATAGATTACGGCATCAAACTAGTTATACGATTGATTGAGGTAAAAAATGTTAAGGGAATACAAAAGGATATTTCCCTCTCCAAGGAAAGTTCATGGAGAAAAAAAAATCATAAAGAAAATCCAACTTACATCTTGCTAATAATATGCAGCCCATAGAAAGCATGCCCATATCTCTGAAAAAATATGTTTGAAGTAAATCTTTTTCCTTAGATAAGAATGTATAACTTTAACAACTGCCTGCAATTCCCATAGCCATATTTGAGAAGAAAAATATTGTAGCTAAAGTTTAGGCTATGTTTAGTTACATTCTTTCAAAACAAAATTGTTTTGGAAAAATGTGAGAAAGCATATATCTTTCTTTTATCCCAAAATAATTTTTAAAATGATCAAATTATCCTTACAATTTAATTAGCAAATGATCAAAACCTTATATTCTTTACATCACAATCATTATTATCATATATACATATATTTACATATCACAATATTTTATTACTATATCATAATAAAAAATTATACTAAAATCCATTTACACTCTCAAAACTCAATAAAAAGACATTGATTCAACTGCTACAGTAGAATTTGTCTCTTCCCAAAACAACAAAAATGCATTGATTTAACTATTACAGTAGAATTTGTCTCCCCCCAAAACATAAACAAACATACCAAATTTTCCTAAAACAATTTTCATACTATTTCTAAATCATAAACAAATATACATCACATTCTCCAATACAAATTTCACATTCTCCAACCTCACTCTCAAAATTCATTCTCCCAAAACATATAATCCAAAATACGTAATTTATAAACAAACATTAACTTAAATCCTGAACTTCATTTTCATGTGTATTTTAGCACAATTATAAAAATAGAAATTATAAACATAGCTAGCATAAAAAACTTAAGAAAAATTAAAATTAACTGAATGCATTCCCAAATATGATTAATTAGTATCAAAAATGTTAAAAAGGGCAAACCCAAAATTTCTCGAGAATTTTTTAGAACAATTATGGATCTAAAAATCAAAGCACGCCTATCCATCAAAATTTATAGGAAACCCACTACTCAACATGCAATCTTTAACTGATTGGCAACCAAAAAGCCAATCAAGAAATAAAACAAACGTACAAATTGCAGCGGAAAGTGATAAAACGATACCAAATAGGGCTAGAAAAAAGAAATTACATGTATTTTTTCCAATTAAATTGGGTTTTCTTGTGTTTGGATTATAAATTTCGCCCTGAACATGATCGGAGAATTGGGAGTTTCATGTTACTCAATTGGGCGAGGTAAATTTACGTATAATATAGAAGGAAATGTATTGAAGTGTTCCTAATTTTTTTCACTTTTAGCACTCAAAATGTATCGGTGCTGTCTTAAAATGAGTTTTCTCTAATTTTCTTCTGATTGAATTCATCTCTTAAAGTTTATTTTCTCTGATTTTTTTTCTAATTAAATTAGAATTTAATATTAGAAAAAAAATTAATTTTTTAAAATTAATAAGATTAATTTGATCATTTAGTATTAAAAGGGTAATAATTTTTATTTTATTTTTTATTATTTAATTTTAAAAAAATAATCCTTTATAAAAATCATGAAAGAACTATGGCTATTTATTTTGTAATAGTTTGAATATAAAAATTAAATCAAATTAATATGAATAATTAAAAATTAAATATATAATAATAAATTAGAATCATAGACGTAGAACTCCAAAAATCGCAATAGCCGATTTTGATTTAAGTTTGGGCTATAAATTGAGGTACTATGACACGGGCCGAAGGTTTTTAGTTTACTTCAGTCCATGTTTCCTTTTCTTAAAATGCCGTGTCTGGAGTCTTCTGGAGACAACGAGTCTTATCTAGAAGACGTCAACAGTGGCTGTAAGCGCATGTTCAGGAACGTGCGAGAATCGCCTGCTCGCCCATATAAATACGCCCGGCCCTTCAACATAATATCACTGGGAAGATTTCGAGAGATAAGGCATACCATCAAAATTTATCGTCATAAACCAAACCAAATCGTCCATTAATTGTCTTTGCAAAAAGTTATAGTTATGTCTCTGATTCCGAGCTTCTTTGGCAACAGCCGGAGCAACGTCTTCGATCCATTCTCCTTGGATATTTGGGATCCCTTTGAGGGCTTAACATTTTCCAACACCGTAGCCAATCACCCGTCCTCCGCCCGAGAAACAACCGCAGTGGCTAATGCTAGAATCGACTGGAAAGAGACGCCGGAGGCCCATGTGTTCAAGGTGGATGTTCCGGGGTTGAAGAAAGAGGAAGTGAAGGTTGAGGTAGAGGACGGCACAATTCTGCAAATCAGCGGAGAGAGTAGCAGGGAACAGGAGGAGAAAAACGACCGGTGGCACCGCGTGGAAAGGAGCAGCGGCAAGTTCCTTCGCCGATTCAAGCTGGCGGAGAATGCCAAGTTGGATCAGGTGAAGGCGGCCATGGAGAATGGGGTGCTGACTGTCACGGTGCCAAAGGAGGAAGTGAAGAAGCCTGAGGTTAAGGCCATCGACATCTCTGGTTGAGCGATAATCATCTAGTTTCCTCCCGGCCTGGGACATCGAATTTAGTGGTGTGCTTTAAGTATTGTAGTCATTTTAGGTTTGTCAGAAAAATTTGTGTAATTCAGTTTGGGAATGTTGAATATGTAGATAACAATTTTGAGGTGTTGAATGGTTTTATGTTTCACCTGTTGGTTATCAATCAGTTTGATGCGTAGTTGACAAATTGGTAAATACCGTTTTGTCTGCTTAATGGCTTGTATGAAATAAATTTACCTCTCTGCTTGGTATTATGCTCCATTTACTTTCTCTTCGATACTCAATTCTCATCTATTTGTATATGTATATTCCCTTTCCTTGTAAATATGATATATGTTTCTCAGAAAGGCAAGGAAATAATTAATAGGCTTGGCTAAGTATCCTCTAATGAATGATTTAGAAATTGGATTGGGAACCAGCCAAGATCGTAGTTCAATTTGATAGATAAAATTTATTTGTGAAAAAATTGGTAATTTGTGGGAAAAAAAAATATAGGTGTAAATTGATGTAAATCAGTAAAAGAAAATTGGTTCAATAAGTGAATTGTTCTTTTTTTAGTTGTAATAGATTTTATAAAGAAATTTTCTAACAAGTATTATTTCCTGACTTAATATTTTACGTATAAATATTATTATAAAATAAAATTTGGAGAAAATTTTATAATACTAAATAATTTTTGCTTTTTTGTCCTTTATATACATATATGTATATATGTTTATGCGGAAAATTTTGTATTCAATCAAAATGGATGTGTGTATATTTATATGTACTTATTAATTATGGCCTTATTAAATTTTGATTTAAAAATTGGATATAAAAATTAATTGTAAATAATACCATCTATAATTTATAATATTATTTCAATAAAAAAGACACTATTATTTTTTTTAAAATATATATAATTACATGCACAAATAACCAATAAAAGCCCTATCCAATTTCTCAAACATTATACTTAATATTTAGTACAATTTAAAATTTTGCCTTCCTAAAAAATACTTAAATTATACTTCTCAGCCCTCAAAATTGAAATTTCTAACTTCCTACCAAGCCTATTTTCAAATATTGGTTTAACACATTGGGTTTTCTACATTATATTTTATTTCACATATATCTAATTTTTAATTAATTATGTTTTTTAAAAAAATATTTAATATGCATGTAGTATATTTATCAAATGAAATATTTAATCTGTATTCTGAAGGATTATCGTCTAAGACACTGGTTAGTATTTTCTTCAGCCGCACGGCTTCAATCAACAAGAACTGGCACTCATCTTGTAAGCATCAAGATTGGGAATAACAGCACTTTCCGGCTGAGTTCCTGATATTGAACTCACCAACACAAGATTCCACTGCACACTCGTGAGTCGCAACTGACTCTGCACAAATTCTTTAACAATCAAGAAACTGCGCAAGCGACTGATGGTCTAATTGAGTCAGAAGATAAAATATGGCAGGCAAAAATACAGATCTTTACAGAATCCAAGATTATGATGAACCAAAATTTCACCATCAACTCTGGAGCAAAGTACTTCAATACACGACCGACACCACCATTGAAACGCCACCACAACCCATGACCCCGAAATCACATCACAAAATTACTTACACTACCATATCAACAAAAACGAACATCACCAACGACAGAATAGTAACCACCATGAAATCCAGTTGATTTGAGCTAAGAAAAAAAATTAACCAGAAATGTTGATGGTCTTGATATTGGGTTTCTTGGCATCAACCTTGGGGACAGTGACAGTCAAAACCCCGTTCTCCATACTCGCCTTCACCTCCTCCTCCTTCGCATTTTCGGGAAGCCTGAACCGCCGCACGAAGCTGCCACTGCTGCGCTCAACCCGGTGCCACGTGTCCCCCTTGTCTTCCATCTCCCGCTTCCTCTCGCCGCTGATCTGCAAAATCCGGTCATCTTCCAGCTCCACCTTCACCTCCTCCTTCCTCAGTCCCGGCACATCGGCCTTGAAGACGTGGGCAATGGGAGTTTCTCTCCAGTCGACCATCGCGTGACCAAACGACGCCGTCTCGGAGGAGGAGGTGGGGAAGTTGGAGCGTAGGCTGTCGGAGAGCTGCCGGAAAGGGGAGTTGAAAGGCCAGTCCTCTAAAGGGTCCCATGCGTCCAGAGAGAATGGATCGAAGACGTTGTTGGATCGCCGGCCGAAGAAGCTTGGTATCATCGACATTTTGATGCGCTAGATTTAAATTCTCTCTAGATTTTTGAGTGGATGAAAATGGACGGTGGAATGGGATTTTATACGAGGAAATGGGAGGTTGGTGGTTCAAGACAGCTCTGTTTCCGGAAGCTTCTCTGGCTAAGTATTAATTATAGCTCTTTGGATGCTCATTTAACGAAATGGTTAGAGTGTTAATCCTATCCAAATTCAAAATATCATACTTATATTCGTATTCATATTTATTAAAAATAATATAATAAATATGAATATAAATTATAAATTACTCATATATCCATATATAAAAATTATTTATTATTTTATATTTTAATTTAATTTATAAACCTAAAAGTTGTTATACCAAAATCTAATTCATATTAATGATAAATTTTTACACATAAAAATTATAAATATGCAAATAAACAGTAATAATTAAATAATTTTTTTATTAAAAATTTAATAAATTTAATAAAGGTAATATATTGGAATGACAATTTTTTTTAAATTGGAGTAGAATAGCAACAGTTAAACATTTTTCATTAATAAAATTAATAGTGGAATAAATTTTTTTATAAAAATAATTAATAAAATTAATTTTACTAATGAATCAAGTTTATTAATATAGAAATTAATTTTTTTATAAAATTAAATATAGAAAAATATTTTTGCTTTTAAATTATTTTTATTAACTGTATTTTTATTATCTATTTTTCAATTATATTAATTTAATTAGAAAAAAGTTTAAGTATTAATTATATTAATAAAGTTTAACTATTATATTAATAAAAAAATTAATTTAATTAGCAAAAAATTTAAAATTGACTAATTTAAATTTAATAATTAAATTAAATTAAATATAGAATTTTTTTTTATTTTTTGTTATCATTTGTCAAATTATATTTTTAGTGTATATTGAAAAAATTAATATATACATTAAAAACGTAAGTTCAATGAAATAGTCCCAATGGGTTTTGGGTTGGACAAAATAGGATAGAATTAGAATCTCATCCTTTTGGATATTTTAGAATATGGATATAGGTAGGATGATATTCTACCTATTTACAAGCTTGGATCTTCTGTTTCATCTCCTATCTTTATATATTATATATATAACAAATGTATTTAATTTTTAATTAATTATTTTTATAAAAAAATATTTAATATACGTATTATATATTCATATAAATTAAAATAGAGCATCTAAACTATAATTATAAATATTTTGGTGGATACAATAATTTTACTCAAACACATATATTTATCCAAAAATATAGTAGGTGAATTCTTAGCATAATCGTGAAAGGGCCTTTTAATAAATTCCAGCAATTTTGGTACATTAGATATATGTACTAAATTTTTTATAGCATAAAATAAATAGAAGTACTTATTTTTTTATATGATATTAATAATTTAACAATTTTAATATATTTATATGAATTTTTACATAAATAGATAAAACTATGATAATTGTGGATTATAAATTGGTGGGTTGAACATTATAGTTATTACTTGTAGTTTTGAGGATGAAAGAAAAAAAAAGAAAGAAAAGAAGTTAGGACATTTTAGGCACAATACTTAAAAACTCACCAAAAATGAAATTGATGCTTTATTAAGACTATAGATATTTATACAATTTTTTTTTTCATTGGCGATAAAGTAAAAAATAAACTATTTTTTATTTACACATATGCATGTTAAAGAATTTATTTATTCGAACCTTAAGCCTAAAATATATTTATGTGTGAAGATGATGATTGCTTGATCAATTGACCACTCAATAAGTATGGAATAAATATATATTTTTTTAAAATTTATACACTTATAAATAGGTAGAACTAAGCTTGTAAAACGGGAAGAGTTTTACCTTGCTCAAGCTTAAAAAGTATTAAGATACCCAGGTCAAAGCGTATATCCACTAAAAAGAATACAATAAATATGGATAGAATTTACACCTATAAATTACTTATATGCCCAAACCCAACAATTATCTATTATTCTAAATATCTAAATGAAAATATTTCTTAGGATTAGAACTCTTGTATTTGGGTAATTATTTTTTTCTAAATAAGAACTCTTTAGAATTTGAACTCCAAGTAAGGAATGAACTATCAATGTAAAAATATTTAACTATATCAAAATATTTATAAGAAATATAATATATTAATGATTGATAATAAAGTACATATTATATATATATATATATATATAAAGAAAAAGAAAGAAAGAAATTGTTTTCCCTAACGATCAAGAGGAAAAACATATATGAAACGATAATAATTGGCCCATTTCGTGAGTCAGGACAAAAGCATTTAAGCCCAAGGGAAAATGGGCTGAATCTGTCTCCAACTATAGAAATACATTTTTGTTGCCCCTCGCTTTCTAGCGTATTACAGAGTTCCCCCAAAATTTTGTAACCCTTGTTGAATTTCTACTGTTCAATTTGGATGTTGGTTTCCAATGAAACAATTACTGGGTAGACTTCGTACACTTGGCCCATAAAAATCATGTTCAAAATATTTTAATACGATTTTCAGCATAGATTGTGTTGCCAAAAATATAAGAAAAAAAATAAATAAATTCAAGTTTTTTTTTTTTTTTTTATTGAATGTACCGGTAAGATATTAATTGGTACACAAGTCATAAGTTATTCAAGCTCATACAAGAAGTTGTTTCACGTCATAAGTGGATTCCAGCATCTTAATAATTCATTGGAAAGTTGAATTTGTTAGAAAAATAATAAAATAAACTTTTAACATATGTGAGTTTGATGTAAACTAGAAGTGTGATTGTACTTCTATAAAGTAATAATTTTCCCTATTACAAATTTGCTAACTGTTTGAATGACAATTTACTTTGAGCATAGAAGAAATCTATGAATTAATAAATTCAAAAACTATTGTCAAGGATTTTTTTTTTAAAGAAAAATAGAGTTGTATAAATATGAATATAGAAGATGAAAGTCGGTTCACTTTATTCATATGGTAAAATTTTTATCGTATAAATAGATAAAAAATAATATTTGTTTTCATATATAATAATAATAATAATCTTTTTTTTATTAATTTGGACACATTATAAAAATGATTAAAAATCAAAATAGGTGGATTATAATTGCCAATTACTATGT
The DNA here is from genome assembly GCA_014898725.1 of Jacaranda copaia. NCBI lineage: Eukaryota > Viridiplantae > Streptophyta > Magnoliopsida > Lamiales > Bignoniaceae > Jacaranda > Jacaranda copaia. Next base: position 585,735 of record JACGDI010005557.1, read on the forward strand.
ATATATGATAATTACAAGAATTAAAAACAATAAAAATTGGAGCACTGAAAGCACCTCATTTGAAAACTCTCCAAAGGAAATTCAACAACCGACTTGGCCTGGCGGCATGTCTTCACATTTGTATATGTGATATTTGATGTTTGAATCCCAACTAATTTTATATGTGCATGTGTAAATATAAAAAGAACTTTCAATTGTATTAGGAAATTTGAATAATTTCAACTTTTCAAAGGCAATTAAAAAATTAATTTTGAAAAGGAATATGCATATGTATGAATTATGAAGCACTAAGTCTATTTATGTTACCAAACAAAATATATGTGAATCTCATCCCTCAGTTCAAAGTCTGCTGGGTACCAAACCCTTTCATTTTTCCTCCATGGGACAGGAGACATTCAAACAAAATCAAATGTGGTCATAACAGAAATCAAGATGTCATAGTTTTTCAATGGAAAATTCAAGCACCAACATGTTGTTTTCTAATCAATTCATCAAGAGCTTAAACACATCCAGGGCTTGCACTCTACATAAAAATCACAAACCCTTCTAAAAGTAATTTTTTAAAATTTTTATTAGAAGCAATACCAACTTTTATGTTCATTCAAATCAACATTTTTCTTCCTCGTGCAAATATCAAAATTTGCTTCGTTAAGAGTTTACACAACCTATCCTCCTTTATTCACCATGTGGAAAATACTTCTGGTGTTCCTCAAGCCACTTAAGAGTAGTAGTTTGCTATTTTCTTTTCAACCTTTTAACTAGAGATAACTAGTTAAAAAGATTGAGCGCCAAGCGCTACTTATTCTTCAACGAGAGATGTCAATAATCTTATTATTTCTTTTGTAATGCCAGCCCACTTGTTAATAAATCCATTAAATTTTTTATGGTATAATAGAACTTACATTTTCCAGCACTGATAGATTTATTATTATTCTATGTTATTAATTTGTCAATATTAAAATAACCATCTAAAACTAAAAGAAATTGACTATAAAGTAATTCTAAATTTTATATGCTTTTAAGATATTCAAATTTCCTTACTTTTCCTTCAATTCTCAAATAGGACTTTAAGTAAACCTAAAAAATGCACGCATGCCCTCGCAGTATATGTCCTCGTGCATTACATAACAGACATCAAAACTTTTAATTATATTAATGTTGCATGGTAGTGGAGCGAGATTTTTTTAAATAGACAACAAAGGGTGAATTCATTTTTTTTTTTTTTTTTTGAAATATGAGCACGGAGATTTTTAGCTCTCAAAGTTTTGCAATGCTTTGCAAATGAATTTTCATACTTAAATTCTCTTTGAGGCTTCTTATTTATATAAATACGCATACATATATATATATATATTATGGGCTTCAGCCTAGTAAGGTTTTGCTGTCCATTTTCATGGGTTTAATTATTTTTGGGCCCTCTGATCCCATTTTACTTAATTGATTTAGGTCATTGGGCATTTTTTTTAGGTCTTTACTACTTTACCCTTATGGTCTTAATTTAATTATTCACATCACTAAATCTCCTATTTTCAATTTGAAAATTCCATTTACATATTGAAAATCTAATCTGAAGTCATGTTTACCTTACTTTAGTTCATTCAAATAAGAGCTAATTTGCTTGGTGTGTGTGAATTAGACATGGCACGTATGATTAGAACAAATAGTGGATTATTATGCATTATATTTGATGTTTGTTTGGATATTTTAAATAACTTGATATTCAACTTTGATTGTTTGCTTGATATAATATTTCATTTGATTAATTATAATTTATTTTTAATTTAGAGTGGAAAATATATTGCACCCAAGGCCTTGATACACAAGTCACATTTGACCATAAATGTATGTCAGACCCTAACTGCATCAAAGGTTTCTACAAATGAACTAAACATTAGAATTGAGTTGAATTGTATATCTATCATGTAATATCAAAATAAGCAAACGAGCTCTAAGATTATGAATTTGATTAATTTGATCGGCCAAATTTAGTTAAGTGCATACTCAAGTTTGTTTAAAGACTTGGCGAAATTTTTTATGTTTCTTTCTAAGGACTTAAATGAATTTCATGCCTTGAATGTTTAAAGTCTTAAAGAAACTTTTGTGGTGTAGTCATTTTAGTACTAACAAATTTTCTATGTGATTGTAAAGAACTGAAAGTTGGGGATAGGACCTAAGTCAAATTTAGATTGAAATTAAATCAAACTTTGTAGAAAAAAGAGAGAAGGGGCGGCATTAAGAGTGCTGCCATCAAGGAGGTACTAGCCACCTTGGGAGTGGCAAGCATAGATGTGACTAAGTGGGCACTTACTGATATGGGATAGCCTAACAGGCCCATTTAGCCCAAAAGGCCCATTCAACGTGCAGGGCCCAATATCTGTTCTGGGTTGAACCATTCGATGTCAATTGTCTAGTCGAGTATGCTGTTATCGATTGTGATCGACGAGAAATATTATCCATTCTAGCCTATTCGACCATCTCTCACCAGCCCCGTTTGCTAGAGTATTATCGACCAAATGACTCACTCCGACACTTACTCAAATCCACATCGCATTTATTATTCTGACAGGTAACATGCCTCCGCATTAATGACGCGTGATAGCCAGTATAGTTGCTGCCACCATCCCTGCCACCAACCCTGCCACCACTTTTGACATGGAGACCCCTACCAAAGGTACTGTTCAACCTGAAAAGTAGGAGATAGTGCCACCTAAAATAGTATTGAGATCTGGAATGACTATCATTCCCCTGATAAGGATTAAAGCCCACTACACCTGATAGGGGCACCTTTGATAAATCACACACCAAAAGAAGGCTATAAATACCTCATAGGTAACCACGCTTCAGGCAATGTCAAATACACTATAAGCTCTCAATATTATGTTCGATTATTATATCTCAACCAGAACTAACTTGAGCGTTGGAGTGCCTTAGTTGGGGACACCTCGGCTAGTTTAACGTGCATGGCTGTTGTAGATCTCAGATCTTGAGAAAAACATCACTTGGACTACTCGACTTCTCTAGTTGAACCTACCCAAGCACTACCTCTTCACTATAAACAACTTTCAACCTCATCATTTTTGGTGCCATCTGTGGAAAACTTAAGATTGCAATGAGAGAATGGTGAACACATGTAGAGCCATATTGGGAAGGGAAGAGAATAGGAGGTCTACATCCCCACATCCCCCTCAGCCCCAGCAAGGTGCACACGCTCCAGACCCTAGCGCCCTTTAGGAGCAAGTGGTGACATTAATTGTGCCCCAGTTAATACAACTGATAAGCGAGCAAATTTCTACTCAAATCTCAACCTAGCTATCCACTACACTGAATAGACACACCACTGTACCAACCCTTGCTACCAGTGCCACTCCACAATCGCCTCCTCTACAAAATAGGTCCCCTAGGGACAGCGCGGTCACCAAGAATCCAAGCAGCCGTCTACCAAACCTGATGCTAGTCCTAGATGCCCCCAGGAGGAGAGAAGTTGACCAGAATTGTGTGAAGAGATTGTTGACTTAGTAGATCACATTGGACCTAATCGAGCCCCGCAATGCGATAGGGTCGAACGCTCCAGGCACAACTACCACAAAAATATGGGAGGATCCATGGACCTCACAGCCTGGTATATTTGAGCCTCGCAGTATGATAGGGTCGAGTGTGCCAGGTCATGTCTCAATTGAAATGCCACTCTGGAGGATTGAGAGAAATAGGAGGAAGTGTCCCATCAAGTCCAATAGTTGAATAGGCATCTCGATGAGATCTCAAGGAGAAATACTGAAAAAGCGCCTAATTTGGAGGGCCCTCAGAGATCGTCTAGAGATAGGATCTTTGTTCATCCAAGATATTATCAATGAGTGCATTACTGTCGATGCAAAGGTCCCAATCGATCTATTGGGATATGATGGCTCAATGGATCCCAATGAACACCTAATACAGTTCAAACACATGATGCAGCTGCACGGATATAATGAATACATCTATGCCAAAATATTAGTGACTAATTTCTAAGACATTGAGCTCGACTGGTTTGTGAAGCTCGAGCCATCATCGATTATTCTTATGACCAGTTGTGCGATAAATTTTTGCACCAATTTGCCAGCAAGAGAAAGGCGAAACTTCCCCACACCCATCTCCATACCATCAAGGAAAGCAAGGGGGAGTCCTTTCATGATTTCTTTACCAGATTCAACATAGAAGTCCTCAAGATGGATAACCCCAGGATCGAGTTCATGATAAACATGTCGTTCCTAGGGCTTAGACATGAGGAGTGCGCCAATGCATTGGTGCGTGAATACCCTAGGTCGATGGAAGAGTTGCCTGACCTGGTTAAGAGATACATGACCCAGGAAAAGATGAATAGGCTCAAGCTCGAATCCTCTGAGGTCGATAAGAAGAAAAAAGAAAGAGATGACTAGAAGCACAAAGAACGAGGTCAATCTCCTATAAAATAGCTCCACGACTATACACCTTTAAACATCACAAGAAGGGAGATTTTGTATGCCATTCAACATGATAACCTCCTCAAAAAATCGAGAAAACTAACAAAAACTGGGGTAATGAAAAAATTCAAGAAATATTGCCACTTCCACAAATAGAAAGGGCAGATGCAGATGAGTGCTTCAACTTCTAGGTCAAGATTGAGAGGTTGATCAAGTAGGGCCACCTCAAGAAGTATAGCCATGGACACCCAAGTTGAAAGGAGAAAAATTGACCAAACACCTCATAGAGAAAGGTCAGTTAGCCTTAGAAGGGAGGATAAAGAAAAGAAACTAGCCCACGAGGATCACCCGCCTATTCGAGGAGTGATTAACATGATTACGGGAGGTTCTACTTAGGGGACTCAATGTCTACCCAAAGAATAACCTAAAGGAGGCTCGAGTCGACTAGAGCCTTGCCCGTCGAGACAACATTCCACCTCACAACGAGTGCAAAGCCCATTTTATTCACTGATAGTAACTTAGCCCACCTCAAAGGTAGAAATATCGACCATAAAGTAGACTGTCCTATGGTAGTCTCTGTTAAAATTGCCAACTTTAAAATACACAAGGTCTTGATCGATAATGGAAACTCAGTTAATATCATCTTCCTCTCTACTTTGAAAAAAATAAATATGGGCCAGCTGACATTTAAACCTGTGCGAACATCACTGGTCGGATTTGGGGGGTAAGAAATCATCCCAAAAGGGTCCATTAACTTGTCAACATCATTTGGAAGGCTCTTTGAAGGAGAACTTTAATGGTAAACTATTTGGTGGTTGATGCCCCAATTCACTTACAACATTATCATAGGTTAACTTGCTCTTAATAACTTCTATGCCATTGTGTCGACCTACCATATAAAAATTAAATTTTCCACCCCAGCTGACACAGGGGAGCTTTTGTACAACATAAAAGTGGCCTGGAGATGTTACAACATCTCGTTCGAGTCAAGCAAGTAGAAGACTTGATCATAATTAAAGACCTCAGGGGATGCCCTTATAGTGGAACTTGAGGACACCCAGGCTAGCAAGAATTGAAAGTTGAAAAATACCAAAGTAGAGCCCGTCGAGGAATTTAAGATCATTGAGCTCGAATTGGAAAACCCTGACAAGACGATCTATATCGAAACAAACATGGGCCTCCACTTGGAGTGTCTTATGGTCGATTTCTTAAGAAAACATATTGACATCTTTGCATGGAGAGCATCCATTCTCCATGGAATTGACCCTAATGTCATTGTGCACCACCTTAATGTCAACCTCTCGTACAAACTAGTCAGATAAAAGACAAAGACATTTAATGCAGAGAGGACACAGATCATCGAGGAGGAGGTCAGGAAACCCCTAAATGCAGGTCATATTATAAAAATTCAATATCCCTCTTAGCTTTGTAATGTTGTACTAGTCCCAAAGAATGAGGGACAATGGTGAATGTGTAATGATTTCATGAATTTAAATAAAACATATCCTAAAGATCCTTACCCCTATCTCAAATAGATTTATTAGTTGATTCAATTGCCAATTGTGAGTTATTGTGCATGATGGACGCATTTCAAGATTATCATCAGATTTTCATGGCTCCTAAGGATAGGGATAAAACTTTCTTTGTTGTTCTTAATGGGTTATACTATGTTTTGGTCATGCTTTTTGGATTGAAAAATGCCAGAGCAACTTACCAAAGGCTTGTCAACTTTATGTTCAAAGATGAAATTGGAAAATCGATGAAAGTTTACGGTGATGATATGATTGTAAAAACAGAAAAAGCCCAAGACCACTTGCTTGAGCTCAATCATACTTTTGCAATCCTGAGAGCATTTAGTTTAAAGTTGAACCCAAATAAGTGTACATTCGAGGTCTGTGGAGAAAATTTTTTAGGCTACATGGTTAGCCAAGAGGCATTGAGACAAACCCACAGAAAATTCAGGCAGTTCTCGACATCACCCCTATGAGAATAGTCAGAGACGTTCAAAGATTGGTTAGAAGGATTATAGCCTTAGGGAGGTTCATTGCAAGATTGGCTGACAAGAGTTTACCCTTTTTCAAAATTCTCAAAAATACCAAGAAGTCGAGTTTCCAATGGAGTGAACAATGTGATTGGGTGCTGGTTGAGTTGAAGCAGTACTTAGCCTCGCCCCATGCTTGCAAAACCTGAGTTGGGAGAAGTACTCCAGGTATATTTGGCAGTCTTCAAAGTTTCGATCAACTCAGTATTGATCTCAACTTGAGATGGCAGCCATCGACTAATCTACTAATATAGCAAGTCACTCCATGGGCCGGAGCATAATTACTTGAAGATTAAGAAATTTGCCTTAGCATTGGTGACTACGGCTCGAAAGCTGCGACCGTACTTCCAGTTTCATTCTATCAGAGTGCTAACCAACTAACTGTTAAAGTAGGTATTGATGAAGCTGGATACATTTGGAAGACTGACCAAATGGGCAATCGAACTAAGAAAATTTGAAAATACTTTTTAGCCCTAAACAGCCATCAAAGCATAGGTTCTAGCTAACTTCATTACCGAGCGAGTTGACCTGTCTGAAAAGAATTCTGAAGCCTCTTTTATTTGGACCCTACATGGCGATAGATCGTCAACCATATTTGAAGGAGGAGTAAGGGTTTCTCTCCACTCCCCAGATGTAGAGGAATACGATTTTGCAATAAAATTGAACGATGCAATCACAAAAAATAAGGCAGAATATGAGGTCTTTCTCATGGGGATGAGAATGGCGCTCGATTAGGGGGTCGAGCACCTAGTCGCAATTATAGAATCCTAGTTAGTAACCAAATAGGTTGACAAAAATTTCAAAGCCAAGGACTTGATGATGAGCTGGTACCTGACCAAAGCAAAAAAGTTGCAACAATCATTCAAAAGGTTCACACTTAGTTAGGTTCCTCGATCTAAAAATGAGCATGCAGATGCTCTCTCAAAGTTTGCCAACGCCACCAGGGGCACGAGAGACAGAAAGATCACATTTTTAGTCTCTAATAAACCATCAATTAGACCCCATGAGAAAAATTTGATAACGAGCATTGAGGAGACGGCAGCTTCTTGACAGGTCCCTATAAAACTATATCTAAGCCAAGGCACCGTTCCCGAGGACAGGAACAAGGCTCGATGCCTTTGAGGTCAAGCTTCCAAATTTACACTCAATGAGCATGGTTAGTTATACAAGAGGTCAATCGCTTGACCCCCCTTGAGGTACCTAGACCTCGATTAGGTTATAGAGGTATTACAGGACATTCATACAAGTATGTGTGGCAACTATTCTGGAGGAAGGTCCTTAGCCCACAAAATAATCAGGCATGGATACTTTTGGCCTACATTGTTGAAAGACTTGATAGATTTTGTGCGCAAATATACATCATGTCAAGTCCATTCAAATTTGCCATACCAAATTGCAGCGCCAATAGTTAATGTCCAAATTTATTGGCCATTTGATTAGTGGAGAATTGATATTTTGGGCTCATTGCCAAGATCGATGAGGTAGTAAAAATTTATAACTTTTGTGGTCGAGTATTTTACTAAATAGGTCGAGGCTGAGGCTGTTCCTAAGATAACAGATGTAGCCATCAAGAGTTTCATATGGAAAAATATCATCTGCTATTTTGATCTGCCCAAAGTCCTTATTTCAAATGATGGCACTCAATTCCAAAGTAAGAGCACTAGAGATTGGTGCGCAGCTTTGGGGATCGCTCAACACTTTACTTCAGTGGGCAATCCTCAATTGAACAGCTAGACGGAGGTAACTAATAGAATGATCCTCGACCATTTGAAAGCCAGGATACAAGACACTAGCTTGAATTGGGTAGACGACCTACCCGACGTGTTATGGGCATACAGGATAACTCCTTGAATAGCCATTGGTCATTCCCCTTACAGTCTCATTTATAGGTCTGAAGCTGTCATCCCATTAGAGCTAATACAACACATAGCTCGAGTCATTCATTTTCATCTACTAAGAAACACATCAGAGAGGAAACTCAACCTCAAAACTATCGACGAACATCGCTAAGAAGTCTATAATACTATGCAGTGCTACAGGTCAAAGATGGCCAAAAACTATGATAGAAAGGTCAAATTACACCATTTTAAGGTCGAAGATCTCATTCTCAAGAAGGTAGAAGTCTCCAAGAATATTGGCAAGCTCAACCTAAAATGGGAAGGATCATAAAGTGTTGTTAAAGTGTCAAAGCACAATACCTATAGACTAGCCAATATGCAAGAAGAAGAACTCCCTCGCCTGTGAAATGCCATCAACCTCAGAAAATTTTACATTTGAAATTATGTTGTACTTATCTTTAAAGTTCTCCGGTTTGAATAAAATTCCAATGATATTGCTATAATTTGTAGGCATTGTTATAATCATACTTCGCAAGCGGCTACATGCTGCCAAATCCCTAGTCGACCCTGTAATCAACGAATAAATAGCCTCTCGCTGCCACTCAAGCGACTTCATGCCGCCAAGACTCTAGTCGACCTTATAGTCGACTAATAAGCACCCCTCACTACCACTCAAGCAACTTCATGCTGCCAAGACTTTAGTCAATCCCATAGTTGATGAATAAGCAGCCCCTCACTGTTACTCAAGTAGCTTCATGTCGCCAAGTCCCTACCCAACCTCCTACTTGATGGATAAGCAATGTTATGCTACCAGACTTGTGTTGATCCTATAGTAGACAAAGAAACAGCTTCACACCGATCAATTAGTTCATAAAATTTAATTCGACCATAACATCAATCCCAAATAGCTGCAAGCTACAAACTTGAGATTTTCCACCTAAATCCAATAGTCGACCAAGTGGTATTAAAAATCAACAACGCAGTTGAGCAAACAAATTACTATGCATCAAACAACATTAAACAAAGTCGACAACAATATTGTTAGATATTCTTCATTTATAATGGTGATAACCAAATATTTTATCAGGTATTCCCCACATTACTATAACAGTTAACTTGAATATGATGAGGTTCAATAACTATCTTTAAGGTAATAGAATGGAAGTGAAAATGTTCATTATTCATTAACTAATGGATCATCATTACATTGAGAAAAAAAAAGAAAAATGTAGAAAGGCTAATTTAATTCATTGTTCGACTGCCTCATTGGGAAGTGTCGATTGAAGGCCTCTTTCATCTCATTGGTCGTCTCTACACAGTCTTGAGCCTGACCAGAAATAAAGTTCACCTGTATGTCTAAGTGGGCCTTCTTTATTATCGAGCCCATTCAACTCCACTCTTCGACCACTTTGATCAGTTGTTGGTCCTTAGAGTCAAGCTGTTCCTAGAGAATAGCCACTTTTTTATTCAATTGCTCGACCTGGAGTTGGGAGGACTCAAGTTGCACCTTGAGGGTTTCTATATCCCCTCATCTTTGCAACTCTTCTCTATCCATCAAGGCCAACACAGATCGACAAAAAATATTGTAGGCCAGTTGTCTCACCTAGAACATAAGAATGTTACTGCACAATGCTACAACGAAAGAAAAATTCGATGAGAAATTATCAATCTCATGCTTACCATATTATAGTGGTAGGATGATGCCTGGAGAACCCCAACCTAACTAAGGCCCATCAGTTTTTGTTGGTTAGCTATGAAAAGCCCTAACGTTGGCCACTTCAAGGCATTGCTGTCGGTCATTCCTCCCTAGATGATGGAGGTTGAGTCAGTAATTTCATGGGCTTGGTTAGTGGTGAACCGAGTGGAGATAGTCGTGGGAGTTGGAATAGTACTCCATTGTCAGGTTTTTCGAATAGGTTGTAACCTATCACTATTTTCTATTTTTCGTTGTCCCTTGTGGCCTTTTTAGCATCGAGCCTTTCTGATCGACAATTTACCTTTTTTCTTGATCTATGGAGCTGCTAGGAATAGGCTTTTCCCGACAAGCAGATTGGGTTTTGGGTGACTGTTCAATTTGCAGGGGTGAAGAAGCTGAGGTTGATCGTGTCGAACATGTAGGTTCTGCAAGAGCTCCTTCTCGTGGAGCGATAGTAGCTCGGCGGCGTTCCTTATTTCTTAGAGCTCTGGCTTGAGCTTCAGTTTAACTTTTAGTCATTATTTCTTCTCGATCTTCAGACACAAATAAAATAAACAAGCATTAGAGTCGAGCAGAAAGATAAACAGTCACAAATAAAATGGTCAACGAGAATCTCTATCTAGTTTATCGCTCGGAGGCAGATCGAGTTGGACCGATGATAAGCCAGCTAATACCAGACACCTTTCTTCAGTTAGAATTGATGCCTCCATATGCCCAAATCCAACTAAATCCCTGACAACGATGTTAGGCCAACTAGGTTTCTGGTTCCCAAGCATATTCATAGGCCCCCTCTACCAACCCCTCGAAATGGCGAACTCCCCTGGCCCCCAAACATAGAAAAAATATTTTTTCCACTCTTGGCCGTAGGATGAGGCAGGGGATACTAAACATTTTCAACGAGGTCGAGCAATTAAATAGTAAAAACTAGACTTCTCAGTACTACCTGATTTTCGCAACATGGGTAGGTGAAATAAATTAAAAAAGTTGGTGAAGGAGGCGGGTTGATTATACATGTGTATTAGCACGATAAAACTGTACAGGATGGCAAAATAGTTGGGAAGCAACTGGGTTATGCAAACTTCCAGGCCCACTAGAAGGTCGACTATCGCTTACACAAGGGGAAACCTAAGGCCACATCTCAACCTTCCTCAAATACTATTATACACCGTCGGGGAGGTCGATGCATTTTACCCTAAGCTCCTTGCACTAACAACTCATACTCCTTGGGTATATGGTACATCTCCCTAATTCGTATAAGGTCGTGGGGGTTATTTTGAAGGTTATTTTTGTATAGTGATCCAGTGTAAACAATCAACCCCAGGGAATAGGAGCATCACTCGGGCCAACCTTACCATCAGAAACAACTCTCACATCCTCGCACTACTGGAACTGCTAAAACTCGAGCTATTGCACGATGAACTACCTAGACTACTCTCGTAGGATGTTTCAGATATATTTCTACCCCCAATCTCCTCCTGATAGGCCACACTCTCGAACCTAATGTCCTCACTATTGGAACTGTAGACATTTTTTCACAAAAGAAAAAGGGAGAAAAAAACAAATGGGCAGAGTAACTTACAGCAGATATCTTGCAAACTCTAAGTGCACAAAGGTTGGAAAACTTCAAGGGCAGAGATTCGACCATATATAATTTCAGCAAAAGTGTAAATGAAGACCTATGTCCCCATTATTTATCAGTGTTTGTGCACGGGAACCCAAGCACCAGTTATAATTACACCTTACCTCCATGCGCTTCATATTTTGTGAAGTAATTGGTGCATTAAATGTAATAGAACCACCACAAACCTTGGCCGAAGTTCAAAAACACTGGTCAAGAATTCAAAAACCCTGGTTAATTTGGCAAAACCCCAGTCGAGTATGGATAACTACCGTAACCACCTCCTGACAAGCTTGATCAGGATTGCTAGTAGGGGAGATTCATGATATGGGTAGCCCAACAATCCTATTTAGCCCAAAAGGCCCATTCAATATGCAGGGCCCAATATTAGTTTTGGGCTGAATCATTCGACATCAATTATTTGCTTGAGTATGCTATTACCAATTGTGATCGACGAGAAGTGTCATCCATTCTAGCCTATTCGAACATCTCTCACCAGCTCTGTCTGCTCAACTATTATCGATCAGATGACTCACTTCGGCACTTACTCAGATCCACGCCGTATTTATTATTTTGACAGGCTACATGCCTCCGAATTAATGGTGCATGATAGCCAGTACAGTCACTGCCACCATCCCTACCAACAACTCTGCCACCAACCTTACCACCACCTTTGACAGGGAAGCACCTACCAGAGGTACTGTTCACCTTAAAAAATAGGAGATGGTGCAACCTAAAATAGTATCGAGATCTGAAATGACCATCAACCCCCTGACAAGGACTAAAACCTACTACTTTGATAGGGGCACCTTCAATAAATTACACACTAGAAGAAGGCTATAAATACCTCATAGCCAATCACGCTCCAGGTAATGCCAAATACACTATAAGCTCTCAATATTCTATTCGATTATTATATCTTGACCAAAACTGACTTGAGCATCGGAGTGCTTTAGCTAAGGGCACCTCGGCTAGTTTAACATGTGTTGCTGTTGAAAATCTCAGATCTCGAGAAGAACATCACTTGAACTACTCGACCTCTCTGGTCAAATCTACCCAAACACTACCCTTTCACTATAAACAACTTTCAACCTCATCACTTACATTAGGAGCCCCATAGGTATTTTTGTTTAGGTGCTTCCTAGGCCTTTACATCTTTTTAGGTGTTTAAGTTGGACAATTTGTCATAATTAGTTAGGTGCCCATTCTCTTAATGTATATAGAGCTCAATCTTTTCCATGACATGGATTAAACAAGGGTCACGAAATAACATAAGGTTATGGGGGGACTTAGATGAATCCTTTGGGAATAAGATTGGTGCCTTGAAGGGAGTAGAGGATGCTCGTTCAAGGTTCGCATTCTGTGAATAACTCAGAGGGCTTTGTTAGCTTGTTTCATGTTTAGGCAGACTCTATCATGTCTCGAGTCTCAATGGTGTTTTTCAATGTTCGCAAGGAGTAGGTGCTCATAAAATTATACGATATGGATACTTCTGGCCAATATTATTGAAAGACTCAGTGGAATTCACACGTAAATGTGTATCCTGCCAGGTCTATTCTAACCTTTCTCATCACCCAGCCACACCCATGGTTAATGTCGATATCTCTTGGCCATTCGATCAATGGGGGATCGACATCGTGGGCTCCCTGTCAAAAATAATCGAGCAACAAAAATTCATTATCTTAGCGATCGAGTACTTCACTAAATGGGTTGAAGTAGAAGCCGTCCCTAAGATAACCAACGCGACCATAAAGAGTTTCATTTGAAAAAATATTGTCTGCCGTTTTAGGTTGCCCAAGATACTCATTTCAGACAACGGCACTCAGTTTCAAATTAAGAGCACCCATGCATGGTG
>JACGDI010005557.1:607688-618413 GCA_014898725.1 Jacaranda copaia
TGTTTTGCAAAATGGGGCCTGTTGGGCCTGTTGGGCTATCCCATATCACACATAAAGATAAAAAAAATTAATAAGTTTGTCGACATCCTAATAATTGTATGGAAGAAGGAATTTATAGAAGAGAAAATATACGAACCTATCACATATTGAACAGATGGATGAGATTGCTCACGTGTCTCGCAGGATGACTACAATTTTGGATTAAACGGTAGGTCAAGATTGGGTCGGATTGACCCAGTTGAAAAGATGTAGATCTTTCTTCTAAAATTACCCTTTTGTTTGCTAGGTATGCGAATAAGATTTTTTTTTTTAAGTTTTTCCCACATCAAATACAAATTAATTATATAATAAGTGAATTGTACTTGTAATTGATACACAGACAAAGCTTTAAAAATATAACTAATTCAAAAATAAATAATATAATATTTATCATATGATTCATTGGCATATATTAAATATGTATTTGAAAATAATTTTTTCTATTGCTACTGCTAGAAAAAGACTCTTTGTATTTATGCCAACTTCTAGAAATAGGAAAAGAAAAACAAAATTAAAACCCAAAATTGACATTGCACTATAAAATACTAAGGACTGATAAGTGGAAAACATAATTATATGTACACTGGAAATAATAAAATGTATTGTCAGCTCAGTCTCTTGTCTTTCACATTGCCCAGGAGACAAATTTTGGACAATGAGAAAGAATTTAAATGGTCTGCTGACGCATCATAAAGTTTTTTTGAAAGCAGATTTGAAAAGATGAACTTAAAGTGTTACACGAATAGAGCTAAAAAATTAAACTAAAATTAACATTTTAATCACAACATTCCAATTTAGTCAAGTATTGAATTGAATCAATAATATTGTCCTTTTTCTTGCATGTGTGAGATATAAAATTTGAACTCTATGCACATATATATATATATATATAAATTTAAAAATATTTTGATTGATGCATAATAGGGGAATTTTTACAGCAATGATTTATGTGGCACAACAAAGTCACATATGCAACTTTATCTTAGAGCACTCAAGTATGGTTATGTGACTGAGGAGGATTTGATACTAATAAAATTTACACTCTATGGTCAAATTTGGTTGGATTTTAAATTTATTTCATGATCAAGTAAAATAATTTATTTTATAAGTGGGTGTGGGATTAATAAAACCACATGTTAAGTTTATATATATAAGTTCAATGATAAATCACGAACTTGTGTACATATAATCCCACAAAACAAATATTGAATTGAAAAGAATTATTTTCTCTAATCCTATATAATTCCGCACACCAAACTTGCCTTAAAGTTAGGTCTACCAAACTATTCAGAATATTATGATATATACCCATATTACGAATTAGGAATATTATAATGTAATTTAATTGCTAGGAAACTTAAATTAATTTATACAGTCTCTTGATACTTGGGTAAATATTTCCTCGTAGAATTTCTTCTACTCACACCAACCTAAAACTGACTGACCTTTTTTTTTTTTTTATTGAATCAGCAATATCAGAATGGTGAGAAGAGAAAATTTAATCCTCGCTAGTCCCTCTTATTATGCCCTTTAATTAATTAAGGTTATATTAATTGTCAAAATCATGTCTGTCTGAAAAAAAAAAAAAATAATAATAATAATAATAATAATAGGTTTTAAGAGTTATTTTCTATAAACATATTAATTTAGTTTGTTTTAATGAAAGAAAAAACTCATTTAGAAAAATGTCCAATTACTATTAAAAAATTTAACATGGGTCACACTTATTTTAATTTAAATAAAAATATTAGTAAAGGAGAAATAGCGTAGATCTGCATCTAACAGAGTTATAACACAATTTAACTAGAGGAACTAAGTTTAGATACATCATGTTTGATTAACATGTACTTTCTCGGCCTAAGCCAATCACATGCGACCGATGTTCTAAAATTGCAATAACATGGTCGGTTAATTGAAGCGACACTCGAGTCATGTTATTTTATTCCGATTTTCCTGATTCATGATCATCTCGGGGATTTCATTGTAAATGTCTATCATTAGTAAAATGATTAACGATAATTGGATTCCATCGTGGACCCTAATTAATCTACCAAGTATCCTGTTCGACAATATTTAATTACTTAAAACTAGACATTGATCATGCCATGCACGTTCATGATATGGGGTTGATCAAATCTTTTTGAGCTAGCTTTCAACAATATTATTTGTCTATTTAGTAGGTCCCGTCCATTTATTTTCGTGGATGGGATGTTGGATTTCAATTTTTGATTTTAAAAGATGATGAAAGAAGAACAAGATAATATGTAGAATTGCAATATAGAAAATTAGAAGAAACATTCTTAAACAAAAATACATAAGAAATTTTATTTAGCTTTCTCAAACTGCTTCTTCTCACCTAAGCTGCTTTCTAAGTATCAAGACCCATCCTTTTATAGAGGGATTGATACTGTTTGAAAAGTACAACGCTGGACAAACGACAAAAAAGATATCAGA
This sequence comes from Jacaranda copaia, assembly GCA_014898725.1. Lineage (NCBI taxonomy): Eukaryota > Viridiplantae > Streptophyta > Magnoliopsida > Lamiales > Bignoniaceae > Jacaranda > Jacaranda copaia. Next base: position 610,182 of record JACGDI010005557.1, read on the forward strand.
CACTCTTTAGACATCTAGTACAAATATTTTTGACTTTTTCGGACTAATAGGACAATAATGCTAATAAAGCATGAAGTAGTACAACACCTCACCTAACTAGTACAATAATAAATGACAGCACACCAAATTTAGTACAATAATGCATATCATGATAAAAAACCAGGGGGAAAAGGACCAAAAACATTAAGTGATTTACTTTGATAAGGAATTCCAGCTAGTGGGTTGTCGGGTTCAGCCGAAAGTCCCATCTTTTCCTACCACTGACGCTGGTTATCAAGTTCATACGGATCTTGGGAATCAATGAACATGTCATCGTTATTGCCATCATCATCTAGCTTTTCTTTTCCCTTGGAGGACGAAGTAGAAACAATAGAAACAATAGAAACGATAGGGAATGAGCAAGGTTTTATTGCAGTAGAACTCTGAGGAATTTGATTATGAGAAAGGGAATTCCATCTAGAATTGAAATATGATTGAGAGGATCCCCACATGGAATGAGCAGTAACTTTGACCTCCTCATTGTAGAATTGTTCAAAATATGCTCTGGCATCATCTTGAAGTTTGATGGCATAATCAACTGAAAGTTCTTCCCATGGAGCATCTTCATCAAACTTAGGCTAGATTTGAGATGGAACAGTAGAATTAAACTCTGCCATTTTCCTCTGAAGCTCTCTTATCTCATCCCCATGATTATAAAATTCTTTGTTAAGAAGGGAAAATACCATATTCTTGGACTGAATAGAAATATGGTAAATTATGAATATGAGGAGAACTTTGTCTGGAAAGAATATAGATAACGGAGGAATTTTTAGTAATGTTCCCGGTTAATTTGATTTGAATAACCTTGAACATTTTTATCCAAATGGACAATGGGTAAAACCACTCAAGATATGTTCTGGCAGAGGGATATTCTTCAAAATGATCAAACCACCCACAATGAAGTTCTGCAATCCACTTAATAAACTATTTAATAGGGAATTCAACTGCAATTTTCCACTGCTCTAGCATATACCAGAGTAAATACAAAAGTTCTTTTGAAAACATATGATGAAATAGATTTGAGACACTAAACAGAGTGAAAAATGGAAAATCAGGATGAAATCCTAAACCACCAAATGTATGGAGACCTGTTTTTCTAACAGTGAGAGATTGATATTTTAACATAAGTTTCTTTACTCTGGATTTAATAGTTTTGATCTTTATTAAATCAAAGAGCTCAGGAGGAAGACTCTCAAGAGAAAAATTTTGAAGAGAAGTGGTATTAGATAGATTAGAAGGGGAAAACATGCAAATAACGGGAATATGATTCCTAGGAATGATTGGGAGAGTAGGTATGGATAGAAAATTAGCAAGAATATTGGTTTTACCTTTGATGTGGTTAATAGTGAAAGAGAACTGGGAAAACCATTCTGCCCATTTGAGAAGTTGTCTGGATGGAAGAGTGTTGGGTTTGAAACTCAACATCTTTGGAAAGGCACTCATATCCATTTCAACATGAAAGTAATGGCCAACCAGATGAAATTGAAACCTTTCTATGCCTCTTTTGACAGCCAAAATTTCTTTGTACGTTGAATGATAATGTTGTTCAGTATTCCTGAAAGAACTGCTTTTATATCCACAAATATTCCTTTTGCCATTAATATCTTCAAGCAACACGGCAGCCGAAAAAAATTCACTTGCATTTGTTTGAAGGATTCTTTTACCATCTGAAGGAATTTGCAATGGAGGTAACTTCTGGATGATCCTTTTGATGGCATACACAGCTTTCCTTTGAGCAGAAGACCATTCTGAAGGATTTTTCTTTAACATGTCCTGTAAAGGCCTAATAATTGATGCAAGCCTGGGAATGAAATCTGCAGCATAATTGATGACTTCCAAAAATTGTTGAATTTGCTGTTTTGATTGTAAGTCATCAGGAAATTTGAGCAATTCTGAAGCAATGTGTGGCTGCAAAGAGTACTATCCTTCTTTGATATGCATGCCCAAAAATTCAATTTCTGGCTGAGCAACGATCATTTTCTTTTCAGTAAGCATAATTCCATAGCTTCGAACCAGTTCTCCAAAACGATGAAAAAGATAAGAATGTGTTTTCATATCTTTAGAAAAAAGGAGAATATCATCAATATAGATCAAAATATTTGGAAACAACGATTCGAAGATTTTGACCATTGCTTTTTGAAACAACAAAGGGGCTATTTTTAGTCCAAATGGAAGAACAGTCCACTGGAAATAGGCATTTGGAATACAAAAGACTGTTTTTTATTGGTCATCAGGATGAACACCAATTTGCCAAAATCCTGCTTTTAGATCAAACTTTGAAAATACGTTAGCTTTGGTTAGATTAGAAAACAAATGATTTTTGGTTTGGAGAGGAAACTTCTCATCTGCGAGGAAGTAGTTAAGTGGCTTGCAATTGATAACAAGTCTCATCTTTCCTCTCGCCTGTTCTGACCTTTTATTAACATGGAATGCTTGACTAGCCCATGAAGAGTTTGTGGACTCAATAAGACCCTCATCTCGTAACTGGGCTAATTCTTTCAGAGCCAACTCCATCTGTTCAGGTGGCATTCCTGGGTGACTTGCTTTAGTAGGATTAACATTTACATCTTTTTTAAAGGGCAGCTATACAAAGAACTCTAGATTTTTCCAAAGAGGATGTGTGCATTTATGAAGGAATTCTGAATGAGATTCTGCACAACAATCTCTTACTAGACTAGCATGAATTTCAGAAATGGTATCGACAGGGGAGGTAATATTATCTTGTGGTTTGATATAAGGAAAAAAATATGATTTAAAACGAAGACCTTCAGGTTTTGGAACAACCTTTTTCTCCCATAATTGTTTAATAATATCAAACCTAATATCTGTCCCGGGTAGGGTAGAACCAAGGAATTTGTAGGTTAAAGATAATTCAGGAAAAAACTGAATTTTAACAGGTTTGCTAATTAAACTAATAGACAGTGTTTCACTATTAGCAACCTGGAAAACTTCATAATGTTTTTTCCAGAAAGAGGCAGGGAGCTTATTTGGATTGAGAATAGAATTGGAAGCTCCTGTATCAAGCAATCCAATAACAGTTATTGGGTTATCAAATTTTTGAGGAATAATTTATACCTGGATAAAAGGTACAGCAAGAGCCAATCCGATCAACTTGATTCCAAAAATTGGAAACATTTCCTCAGTAGTTTCAACACCGAAATTTGAATCATCATCAGAAATTTCTTCAAGAGCGAACAAAGTTTGTTTAGAAGGCTCTACTTCCTCAAAGAAGATAGACTCTAAATCATCTTGCTCAAGGTCGCATTGCGTGAGCTTGAAAATCTCCTTGAGAATCTTATCTCTTCTTTTATTCGGACAAGATTTCGCCCACTGTCCTCGCTTATGACAAATATAGCATCTATCTCCCTTGTTTTTTGTGAACTTTCTTCGAAAGAAACGCCTTCTTTTCTTGGGCATCCATTGTTGATTATGTTTCCTTGATCTCCTATGATGCTTGTAAGACTTTGTAGGACAATGGCACTTCTATGTTTTACATTTGATCTGCAAATCTTTTCGATCACATTCCTTAGAGAATTTCTTTCCTATCTCTTGAAATTCTTTAAAGAACTTTCAATTATTACATAACCTGTCAAGAGCTTTGAACACAAATTGATAAACTTCTCCTAAGGAAATGTCTGCAAGAGTTTTCCCTTGAAGTTCAATTAATTTTAAAGCTTCTTGACCAAGAGACTCAGGATAGAATTCAAATAGGCCTGTTTAAGATTTGGATTGTCCATCCCACCAAGAATATAAAACCCTTATGACATTCTTTGAAAATGTTTTTCCAAATCTTTTTTTTTTGAATGAACAGCACCTCATTTTGAAAAACTCCTTTCTGGCTGCATCAACATGGTTCTGATATTGACCAAGAAACTCAACATAGATGTAATTCATAAAAGTTTCTATGTTTGGTGAGTTTCTAGCTTGGATCTATTGATATTCTCCTAAGGCATACCACCATTCTTTCAAGGTACCAGTCATCCTTGCTGTAAAGCCATTAATCACTCCTGTGAGTGTAGCATTTGGTCTTTGAAGTTCGGTAACACACCAAGACATCATCTCATGTATACGTTGTTGCCATTGTGAAGGTGGAATATCATCAAATGTAAACATGGATCTGGATGGTATATTTTTGTAACCGTCATCTGGTTCCTGGACGTGAGGTTCCTGTGTCTCTGTTCTCCTTGTTGACTAGTTTCAAGTTCATCTTCAACGACTAGTTCTTCAGGAGTCTAAGAGGGTTGATTCATATAAAGATATGGCATATCCTCTAACAGATTTTCTGAGTCGCTAAGATCACTAATATTGTTTAGAGATATTGATATAATGGTTTGCCAAAGTGCATTGGGTTTATTTTTCTCAAAATCAACAGCTTTTTTGAGAAACTCTGTTAATGGATTAACAGTGGAAGGACCTTGAAGCATGAATTGATGAGAACCCGACTTTGAGGTGACAAGACCAGTTTCTTTTCCTTCTAGTGGATTGGTAACAATTGGAGATCTGTGTTTTCTCTTGTATTCTTCCGGTGTGAAGAATGAAGAGGAGTCCCCAAATATGTTTTTAAAATTTTCCAAGCCGTGAAGAGGTTGTGACACTACTGGAAGAGTAGAAGAAGGATCTGGTCTATTCCATATGGAATCTCTTTGATACCATTCCTCAAGAGATCTGAGTTGAGTCTTGAGGGATTTGATCTCATGTTCCTTGTGGGCAAAAGGTTGAGACTGCTGAAGAAGACGCAAAATATCATTGTGGACTGATTCAATTTGTTGCTTTAAAGTTTCGATCAATCTTGTTAATTGATTATCCATCTTAGCCTCAATTCGTTCTTGGCTTTTGACAATCTTCTGCAACATTTGATTTTAAGCAACAACATTCTTTGATTGCCAGTTAAGAGTTGCTTCTGCAGTAGTAACCTCAACTAGAGATCTATCAGAATTTCTGGAAGTTGGATTTTTATCTTCCATGAATGCTTGAATTTCGAAGTATGAACTTCTTTTAGAGGAAACGTTTCTGGAGCAATAGTAAAGGATGAGGAAGGTGCGAATATCATGATTTGCTTTGGTGACACATTTGGTGAATCGTCAAAATATTCATCATCATGGTGGTAGCTATCATCATTATCCCAACCAGAATAAGTTGTTAGCCATGGTGTAAGAGGCGGTAGAGTATATTTGACCAAATAGTCAAATTTGCCAGATGGTTGTCCTAGTGTATCAACATGAGGATTATCATGAGAGAATGTTGATTGTTGTCTTGGGACAGCATTTTGAATTGGAGATCCATTACCATCAAATCCACTAATTGGAATAGTAAATCGGATAGTATACAGAGGATTGAAGTAACTAGGGACACCCGTTTTCTCCTTTTGTTTTTTAAACGTAATTTCCACAGTACCATCTTGGTTTTTATGGAAAGATAGCTCTGTAGACTGAATCGGCTTGGCCTCTTTTGTAGACTGATGATTTTTCTCATAGGCAGTAATCCACGTCTCCGGAATCAATTTCTGCGACTCCTCCTTTGGAATTTGTCTGGGTACATATGTACAGCTGGGAATATGATTGGTATCAACAAAAATGAGCAAGGCAACATCTGTTTCTTGTGGGAAGGCAAAATCAATGGAATGATTTTGAATCCGGTACACCATCTGATAATGAAGAGTTGCTGAATATGTGGTAGCCGTTGGAACTACACCACAAATATGGATTTGGAGCTTAAGTGCTAATCTCAAACAAGGATCTACTATTGGCATGTTGAAATTTGGAAACATAGTGATTAGAATCATTCCCGTATTTAAAGTAGTTTGAACAGTGCCAATACAAGCATGTTGATAATCAGAAAAATGTGTATCCAACAAAGCAATCCTTGAAGTGGTTGGAAGACCTTTTCGTCCATGTAAGGTCAATGCAAACCTAATGGCTCCAAAGTGAATATGAGTATAACCCTCAGAAAGTCATAAATCTGGAAGATGGGAGGGTAATTCAATAGAGACCATTTGCTCTTTTTCTGTGGCTGGAAGAAAGTGTTGATCAAAGGCTGATGCCTAGACATATTCTTTGACCAACATCTTGGAAGGATTGATCAATCCCTTTACAGTTTTGGTAAAGGAAGATTTTGGTTTGGAGAAAGCATTGTATGGATTGATAAGAGGAAAACTGGTAAGAGGAACCTTTTCATTTTTAGGTAAATAAGTAATTTCATATAGAGAATCTATCTTAGAAGCATTAGATTTTCGAAAACTAGAATTAGGAACTATGAATGAGGAAGAAGAGGTAGAGGGCCTAGGTAGTAAACTATCCATGGCTCTGATACCAGATTGAAGCTGGTATCTTATCAAGGTATGACTCCGCTAATAAACAAGCCTCAACTGTGGGCAACAACAAGAGCGTGTCCTCTTATGATAAGATACTTACTTCGTTCAGGACTAAAGTTCTGGAAAGAAACTAGATAGGAATGAAGAAAATAAAATTCGTTTTGATGCAGAGAATCCCTTTAAGGTAATTGCAGAGCATACTCAAATTTTATGAAGAAGATGAAGATATATAGGTGATTTCAATTTTTGATTTTAAAAGAAGATGAAAGAAGAACAAGATAGGGTAAAATGCCATGCTCGTCTTCATCCCCCCACAGTGTGGAACAATTTCAAAATTATTGAGCTCACATCTTGCGTGATAAACAATTCATTTGTCCCAATATATATGTATATGTATATATCTTCATAATCTTTATTCCTATAAGTAAACAAAGCCTCATTAGTGTATAATTAGAAGTTATTTGTCCTTTATCAACCTCAAATGATTAGTGAGCAGGTTTCTGTCTAGATATCTGCTCAGTTATCGGCTGTTCTGAACAGGCACACTTTAGTGCCAGCTTCTGCTGCCAGCGCAGCCCTACCGCCGGCATCAAAAAATAGGCCCCGAAAAATAGCCCCTCCTGCTAGGATGCCAAACAGACACTCGCATGGCGTACGCCCAGCCCTAGGCGCCAGCCAGTGGAGAGAAGACATCCAGAGCTTTGCGATGAGGTGGCAGACTCAGAGGATCGTGTTCGACCTAATTGAGCCCCACAACACGATAGGGTCGAACGCCCAAACGTGACTACCACGAAGACAGAGGTGAATCTTCAGATGTGGCGCATCGGCCTAGTCGAGCCCCGCAGTGCGACAGGGCAGAGCGCACCAAGTTTGCCTCCCAGGCAGATAGGGATAAGTGGAAAGAAGTTTTCCATCAGGTACAACAACTGAACCGACGACTCAACAAAATCTCGAGGAGGAACACTGATAAAGCACAACATGCGGATACTCCCCATAGATCTCATCGGTATAGAGGGTCACCGTTTATACAAGAAATCATCGACGAAAGGATTGTAGTGGATCCCAAAATTCCAATTGATCTCTCGAGGTATGATGGTTCAACTAACCCCAACGAGCACTTTATGCAGTTCAAACATATGATGCAGTTGCATGGTCACAATGCGTTTATCTATGCCAAAATATTGGTGACCACCTTTCAAGGAATCGCACTGGACTGGTTCGTAAAGCTAGAACCGTTGACTATCTACTCCTACGACCAATTGTGCGATAAGTTTTTGCACCGGTTTGCTAGTAGGAGGAAGGCAAAGCTCCCCCACACCCATCTCCATACTGTCTAGCAGAATGAGGGGGAGTCTCTCCGAGATTTCTTTACCAGGTTTAATACCGAGGTCCTGAAAATCGACAACCCCAGGATTGAATTCTTGATGATGTGTTGTTCCTAGGGCTGAGGTACAAAGAATGCGCAAATGCCCTGGTAAGAGAGAGGCCTAGGTCGATGGAAGAGCGGCTTGACCTGGCCGAAAGATACATGACCTAGGAGAAGATGAATAAACTCAAGTTTGGATCCTCCGAGGTCGACAAGAAAAAGAAAGAGTGAGACGACCAGAAACATAAAGAGAGAAGTCGATCTCTAATAAAGAGCTTCCACGAGTATACACCGTTGAACACACCCAAGAAGGGGGTTCTGTATGCCATCCAGCACGACAACTTCCTCAAAAGGCCTAAAAAGCTAATGGAGACAGAAGTAATGAAAAAATCGAAGAAGTACTGCCATCTCCATAGACAGAAGGGGCACGACACCAATGAATGCTTTAATCTCTAGGATGAGATCGAACGGCTGATCAGACAAAGCCATTTGAAAAAATATGTAACTATGGACGCCC
>JACGDI010005557.1:630749-652616 GCA_014898725.1 Jacaranda copaia
GGTCGGCATCAGTAAATGAAGTAGGTTCTACGCTCGTTGAGAGGTGGAAAATTATCTCCACAGGTGAAGCTTTATTAGACTCGAGCCTCCTCTATGTTTACCTCCGAGTGGACTTAGAGTCCCCCCCAGTGGGACCTCCTACAATTATGTCAATCACCCCTCTGATGGGTGGGCGATCTTCCTGGGCAGGCTTCTTTCCTTTATCTTCTCTTTTAGGGCTAACCGACCTTTCTCTACAAGGAGTTCGGTCAGTTTTGACCCCTTCAGTTTGGGCTTCCATGGCTATGTATTTTTTGAGGTGGCCCTGCTTGATTAACATCTCGATCTCATCTTGGAGATTGAAGCACTCATTAGTGTCATGCCCCTTTTGTTTATGGAAGTGGTAATATTTCTTTGATTTTTTCATGGCTTCAGTCTCCGTCAACTTTTTGGGCTTTTTAAGGAGGTTATCACGCTGGATAACATACAGGACCTCCTTTCTCAAGATGTTCAACGGCATATAGTCATGGAAGCGTTTGATCAGAGATCGACCTCGCTCTTTTTATTTCTAGTCGTCTCTCTCCTTCTTTTTCTTCTCGACCTCAAAGGATCCGAACTTGAGCTTGTTCATTTCCTCCTAGGTCATGTATCTTTCTGCCAGGTCAAGCAGCTCCTCCATCAACCCGGGCCGTTCTCACACTAAAGCATTAGCGCATTCTTTATGCTTGAGCCCCAGGAACAACACGTCAATCAAGAACTCAATCCTAGGGTTATTAATTAATTAGGACCTCCGTATTAAATCTGGTAAAGAAGTTTCAAAGGGATTCCCCCTCGTCTTGCTTGATGGAATGGAGATAAGTATGGGGGAGCTTGGCCTTTCTTCTGCTAGCAAACTAGTGTAAGAATTTATTACATAGCTGGTCATAAGAGTAAACTGATGATAGTTCAAGCTTCACAAAATAGTCTAGTGCAATGCCTTTGAAGGTGGTCACCAACATCTTGGCATGGATGTATTCATTGTGTCCATGCAACTGCATCATGTGCTTAAACTGCATGAGAAGCTCATTGGGGTCAGTTGAGCCATCATACCTCGGGAGATTGGTAGAAACTTTGGCATCCACTACGATGCGCTCGTCGATAATTTTTTGAATGAATGGGGACCCTCTTTCTCAATGAGACCTTTGAGGAGCCTCCAAGATTGGTGCTCTATCAGTATTTCTCCTCGTGATCTCATCAAGATGTCTGTTTAGCTGCTGGACTTGATGGGATACTTCTTCCCACTCGTCCCAATCTACCTGGGTGGCATTTCGATCAAGACCCAATCTGAGACGCTAGGCCCTATCGCACTATAGGGCTCAAATGGGCTAATGTGCAAAATTCGCAGATTCTCCTCTCTTTTCGTGGTAGTTACGCCTAGAGCATTTGATCTTATCACACTTCATGGCTCAATTAAGTCTAACATAATCTATCGAGTCCGCCACCTCCTTTCGTACTTCTGGACATCTTCTGTCTTCCTGTGGGCATCTAGGACTAATTTCACGCCTGACGGGTGGCTGCCTGGCTTCTCAACGGGAGTGACTGTTCTCCAAGGACCTATTTTCCAATGGGGGCAGCTGCAGAGTTACACTGGCAGCGAGTGCAGGCACTGTAGTGTGCTTGTTCAGAGCGGCAGATAATTAGGCTGATATCTAAGCAAAAATCTACTCACTTATCAGCTGCATCAACTGGGGCATGGTGAGCATCACCACCTGCTCCTGGGGGGTACTGGTGCCCGAAGCATTTATATCTTGTTGGGGGTTAGGGAAAGATGGAGAAGTGGACCTTCGGTTCTCTTCCCTTTTGAATACTACTCCACGTGTATTTACCATTTTTCTTGCTGCAATCTCAATGACTTCCCACAGAGGGCGCCAAATGATGCTGTTGAAAGATGCGTACGAGAAAAAGGGAGTTATGTTACAGGTAAATCGACGAGGGAGGTCGAGTACTCAAGTTTGTGTATAACTTGGGGCTTGAGATCTGCAACTACAACACATGTTAAACTAGCCAAGGTGCCCCCAACTAAGGTACTCCGACGCTCAAGTTAGTTCTGGTCAAGATGGAGAGATCGAACAGAATACAGAGAATATAAGGCTTATAGTGTATTGGACATTACCTTGAGCGTAGTTGAGCCTAGAGTATTTATAGCTTTTTGTAGGCATGATTTGACCCTAGTACTCTTATCAGATATACTGACTTTTATCTTTGCCAGGGGGTTGGTGGTCATTCCATGTCTAGATCCTGGTACTGTGCCAGGTGGCTAAATCTCCTATTTTTTGGGGTGAACAGTGCCAATGGAGGCGCGTCTCTGCCAAAATTATTGGCAGGGGTGGCAGAGTTGTTAGAGTTAGTGGCAGCAGCTATACCAGCTATCACGCATCATTAATGCGGAGGCATATAGCCTATCAGAATAATAAACATGGCAAGGATTCGAGTCAATGTCAGAGTGGGTCTTGAGGTCAATACATGTCAATTAGACTCGAATATTCGAACTTTTGGAGTGGTCCTAAGGTCGATACAGGTCAACCACAAACCCTACCAAATGAGGATGATACCGATCGATCAAACAGACTTACCGTTGGGCCTCCTGGGTTGTCTCATTTGATGTTGGGCTTGTTGGGCCTACTAGGTTATCCCATATCAATTATAATCATTATTAAATTTATAAAAAAATTTATTACAGTAAAATAAAAAATTTTATCATTTAATACATATCACCAATTATGGTAATAAAAAATTGATAGGGTTAACCTTAAAATTAATTGACCTATCAAGCTTGTTCTAGAAGCATGCAATACTTATGCTCAACCATGTGATTAGATATTCTCTATAGAAATAGTAAATTAGTTGTTAGGGTTTGTTAATATGTAACAACCTATGCTTGTTAGTTGTACAGTTACTAGCTAGTATCTTGTATAAATATTTCAGCATGTACATTCTATAAATAATCAATAAAAATACACAGCCATTCTCTAGTTTATGTGTTGTTTGTTTTCTCTCGAGCTCTCTAAGCATGGCGTCTCACCATTCCAAATGGTATCAGAAGTATAAATCGGCCTTCACATCTTCGCCTTTGCCTCTATAAATGCCTTCTCTCCTTTTTGTTAATCATCCAAATCTTCGTCAACTCCTCATAGATCCCCTTCCATTCTTCAAACTCATCCTGCTCCAATGGTCAATCCACCATTGGAAACTCTTTCAGTCCATTTTTCCTCCACCACAATGATAATCCTGGCTTGGTCTTGGTCTCACAGCCACTTATCAGTGACAACTACTTATCATAGAGCTGCACTATGATAATTGCACTCTCTGTGAAGAACAGATTTGGATTTGTCAATGGATCAATCCCTAAGCCATCTCCAGAGGATGCTCCTTCTTCACTTCTTGGTTGCGTGGTAACAATATTGTGATTTCCTGGTTGCTTAATTGAGTTTCAAAGGAAACATCCACTAGCGTCATCTCTTCCGACTTGACAAAAAATATCTGAGTCAATCTTAGAGATCACTTTCAGCAAACTAAGAGACTATGAATATTCTAGCTTCATTGTGAAGTTATCTGCCTCTCTCAAGGAACAAATTCAGTGAGTATATACTTCACTGAGTTGAAAGCTCTGAGGGAAAATCTCAGTACACATCGGCCGTCTTGCTCTTGTGGTTACTATACTTGCAATGAAGCTCAACAAATGCATGAATGGTTTTAATGAGAATATGCGGTGAACTTTCTCATGGGGCTCCAAGACTCCTTTGCTAAGATTTGGGCATAGATCTTTCTTATGAAACCTCTTTCTACCATAAGTAAGGTTTTCTCATTGATTTCTCAAGAAGAAAGGCAGAGATCCATTAGTGTTGTTCCTCCAACTAATTCTACCAATACAGTAGCCTTTAATGTCAAGTATGTTATATCCAAACCTCAAGCAAAATTCGATAACAAGAGCAATGCATCCGGGCATAACAATGTTCCTAGCTACAAAAGTAACAAAAAATGGCCATTTTACAGCCACTGTAATTTCTATAAACACATTGTGGAAACCTACTATAAAATCCATGGATATCTACCCAGCTTCAAGACCAAGCCACAACCTCCTCAATCTATGCAAGAGCCATAAAATCCTTCCAATTCTTAGCCTCCTCAGTCTACTATCAATCAAGTCATAAATCTCTCATCTGGTGATAATGTTGACAATTTCATGCATTCTCTAAATCCTACTCAATACCACCAATTGATGAGTCTTCTCTCTCACCACAATGTTAATGCTAGCCACAACACTTCAGTTGAAACTAAGCATCCTTCTACTTCTTACTCTGCAAATAAATGCTTATCTATTAATCCTATACATCATTCTATCACTACTAGATATTTGACTTCGATGCCTCAAATCACATTAATTCCAACGCCATCCTATTCTCTAGCATGATGGCATATTACAAATCCTCCATTTCCCTCCCAAATGATACCAACATCACTGTCCACTTAATAGGAACTATTACCTTAAGTCCAGACTTCATTCTAAACAATGTTTTCTATGTTCTTCAGTTCAAGGTAAATCTCCTTTCTATTAGTACCCTCCTTAAACACTCTAATCTCATAGGTTCTTTCTTTCTTTCTTTCTTTCTTTCTTTCTTTCTTTTTTCCTGATTACTACATTATATAAGACAAATAGACATTGAGACAGATTGGGGATTACCAAGGGTAAGAGGATCTAAGACTTATACATCCTATCTAAAAACCCTTAACATATCCAGCTAGAAAATCCTACGCAAAGTGTTTTTGTCACTAATAATAATAAGGATATTGTAAACATTTGGCATAATAGAATGGGGGGGGCCTCTTTTCATAGACTCAATTGTTTAAAGCAGCATTTACATTGTGATATTCCCCCTGTCCCCATGCATACCTTGCTCTATGTGTCCACTTGCAAAACAAAAATGGCAACCATTTATATCACAATATCACTTACCTAAGCACCCATTCAAATTGATCCATGGGGATATCTGGTGTCTTTTCCATCAACCTTCTTATACTAGTCATCAATATTTCCTAACTCTAGTCGATGATTCCACTAAATTTACCTGAATCTTCCTATTCAAACTTAATTCCGACATATCTATCATCCTTCCCAACTTCTGCAAATTCATATCCACACAATTCAACACTTCTATAAAATAGTTTCATTCTAACAACGCTAAGGAGTTTAATCTTCATGATTTTTTCTCCCAGCATGGTAACTTGCATCAGCTTTCTTGCATTGAATGACCACAACAAAACTTTGTGGTTGAATGCAAACATCAATACCTCTTTAATGTCGCCAAAGCTTTAGTTTTTCAATCCAAAGTTCCCCTTCCCTTCTTGAATGAATGTGTGCTCACTACTGCCTATCTCATCAACATAACTCCATCTCCTCTCCTTAAAAACCAAACTTCTTATGAGCTCCTCTGTTACATATCTGCAGACTACTCTATAATAAAAATCTTTAGATGCCTGGCTTATGCTTCCACATTACAACAACACCGACTTAAATTCATTTGCTAGGGGCAAACCCTTGTGTTTTTCTTGGCTATCCAGTAGGAACAAAAAGGTATAAACTCCTGAACTTATCTATCAAAAAAATCATAATTTCAAGGGACATCATCTTTCATGATTAGTCTTCCCTTTCCATCAAATTACATCCAACAACTATACATTAGATCCCTTCCCAGATTTTGTCCTCCCGAAACCCCTCACTAAACCTCAATCGTATTTTAACCCTTAACACAATCTAGACAGTGAGCAAACTAACCTAAACCACACTTGCCTTTCTCTCTACCGGTCTTCTAGGATTTATAAAGCCCTATCTTATCTTGAAGATTTCCATTGTAATCTTCTCAAGTTTAAAAACTCCTCCAATCATCCCTCATATCTTATTTCAAACCACATAACATATGATAATATCTCTCCTCATCATAAAATTTTCCTTGCCAGCATTTCTGCTCATACTGAACCTAAAAATTACAACCAAGCCTAAAAAATTCCTGAATGGCAAACAACTATGCAAGTTGAGCATGATGTTCTAAAAACAAATAACACATGGACTGTGATTCCTCTCCCTCCAAATAAACACTCCTTATGTTGTAAGTGGGTCTACAAATTGAAATATAAATCTAATGGTACCATCAAATGCAACAAAGCCCAACTTGTTACTAAAGGCTATACGCAACAAGAGGGTGTCAACTTTATTGATACCTTTTCCCCTATAGCCAAACTTCCAATAGTAAAAATGCTTTGTACCCTTGCTATTATACATAATTAGCATCTCATGCAACTTGACATAAATAATGCCTTTTTGAATGGCAAACTTTTTGAAGAAATATATATGGATCTTTCACCTAGCTACAGTCCACCCCAAGCACAACAACACACCACAATCTTGTTTGTAGGTTAAATAGATCATTGTATGGCCTCAAGCAAGCTTCTAGGCAATGGCATTTCAAACTCACCCATGTTTTACTGCAAATTAGCTTTAGTCAATCCATGTCTAATTATAGCCTCTTCACATATGGTTCAAACAACTCATTTGTGGCATTATTGGTATACGTTGATGACATCATACTCACTGGACCATCTCCAGCCACCTTCAATCAAGTCAAATCTTCTCTTCAGCAATAGTTTAAATTGAAAGACCTCGGCAAGCTCAAATACTTTCTTAGTTTTGAGATAGCTTGATCATCCTCTCAATATTGTCCTTAGTCAACACTAAACAGCTGCTCAATGACATCGACTTCTTGGCTGCCAAGTCCATCGTTGTACCTATGGATGTTAAATTGCAACTCAATTAGATAGACGATCCCTTGCTCCAAGATCTCTTTCAGTACAGACGTCTCATTGGCCACCTGCTATATCTCACCATCTCCTGACCGGACATAGTTTTCACAATGCACAAACTCAGTCAGTTTGTTTACCAGCCCCATTTGCATCATTCGCATGCCCCTTTTTTCTCCTCAGATTCTCAACTAAAGTTACACGCCTCTGTCGATGCAAATTGGGCTTCTTGCTCGAATTCTCGCAAGTTTACTATAAGCTATTACATCTTCGTTGACAACTCATTGATATCCTGGAAATTTAAGAAACAAACCACAGTATCTCATTCCTCTACTGAGGCCAAATATTAAGCCCTAGCAACCACCGTTGCCGATATCATTTCAAGGATTTCAAAGTTCACCTTACGGGCCCAACCCTCCTATTATGTGACAACCAAGCCGGCACCTTCAAATTCATGCTTAACGGCACAAATGCCCAACTAACCGACCTCTTCACAAAAGCATTGCTAGCAGCATCCATATTTCCCATACTATCCAAACTGGCCGTCAAAGTCCTTTTATGTTCACCTTGAGGGGGGTACCGAGATATCAAGCCTGTTCCAGATGCATGCAATGCCCATGCACAACCATGTGATCAGATATTCTCTACAAGAATAGTAAATTTGTTGTTAGGGTTTGTTAATCTGTAACAACCTATCCTTGTTAGTTGTACGGTTACTAGCTAGTCTCTTCTACAAATATTTCAGCACGTACATTCTGTAAACAATCAATAAAAATACAGAGTCATTCTCCCGTTTATGTGTTATTTGTTTTCTCTTGAGTTCTCTAAGTGTGGTTTCCTCACCATTCCAATAAAATTATCTAAGAAGGTTGAAAATACCTCTATTACAATTAAATGCATATTCATCAAACACATTAGAATCTATGTATTTTTATGCGAATCTAATCCAACTAATTGAATTCTGACTCATGACACAACCACGTCAACCGCTCGATGTCTTAGATGCTTAAATGGTCATGTATGTGTGCTCGCATGCCTTAGGTATACTATATGTATACTTTCCAACCATCTCACCCAAGCTAACGCTACATGACTAACTACTCTTCTTTCTCATTTTCTAAGACTTCTTTTATCATTTTTTGAGATTGTTAGTCAACACCGAACTTATATTAATTTGGTCTTTAAAATCATTAATCAATTCAATCTCTGATTTAAAGGATTTTTTAGTGAACTTATAAACTTTTTATAATATCTTATAAGATGTTTAAGAGTGTACAGTAAAATTTTTTAAAAGAATAAACTTATAAGATCATATAATAAGCACATTTAAAAAATAAATAAGGAGATCTTAATTTATTAAATTAACAAATTTCTTTAATTTTAATAATTTTAATTATAAAATTGTCATTATTAATATCTAATAAGCTTCATAATTTTACTTTATTTAAACACTTTAATAACTTAGTTTAAAAATCTTATAAATTTCAAAAATATTTTATAAAATGTAGGAGCTTATAAGATCTTTTTAGTAAATTTAGTCAAACACCATTCTAATATTTTGACCTCAACTTAAATCAAACACTATTACTTAATATTTTTTCATTAATATCACTTTTCTAATCATAAATATAATTTTTGCACGTGCATAAATCTTATTTCGCATTCTCTAGTGAAATAAAAAAAGAAATCACATTATGTACGTGCCATGTTGATCAATTATTACTTGATCAATCAATCCATTATTTCATTAAGAAATTAAGCTATTAAATTCGGATTGGAATTAGGCACAAGGGTCGACGTGTGATGAAGAGCTAGCTCCATATCGTTTGTTTCTGGTTGTAGATATTTTTTTGGATATGCTGTATGGTAAGGAAGCATTCTTGGTATGGAGTTAGACGTGATGTGCCCATAATGTAGATACATGATTTTGCTGAACCCCTACCCTCTTTACATCCTTTCTTTATTTTATCACAAAGGCTGCATTCTCTTTCTCCCGTCAATTGTGTCTCAACTATAGCTATAATTGTTCATGGTTCAAAGAATCCATAAATCACATCGGTCACGATGGATCCGACCCTTGTCCATCTCATCACAACATTGAATAATATCTATTAAATTTTTTATTTTTATGTATCATACAAATTTTAATAATAATGAATTGGATCAAAGTTGAGATGATATTATTCATGGAATTGAATTATCTTGAATATTCTGGCTTTGTTTGGATATCAATTTTCAATCCATTTTTCTGTTCTCAAAATTTAAACAAACAAACACTGCACATTCCTCTATCCCGCTCCCAAAATATAAAATTTATTCCCCAAAATATCTTTACTATTCACACTCCCAAACCATTTTTCAAAGTTTCACACATTGCCTCATCAATACAAATATATACACAAACTACCCACTCATACAATCTTTATATACACATATATAAATAATTTTAAAATACTTATTTCCTCCCGCGACCCCAACAAAAAGGTTATTGATGTAACATTTTTTCCCCTCCCAAAATACAGTTAGACAAATAATATTCTCCCAATTCATTCTCTACCTACCACTTAAAACACAAACAAACAAGCATCACATTCCTCAACTCCACTTCCAAAAATCTATTTTGGCGATTCAAAATTGAAAGAATGTCCCAATTCACATCCAAACAAAGCCTATATATATCACTTAATATATTAAAAAATATACATGGGCTTTTGTCCTACATTAAAAGGTAAGGCAAACTTATCTTGCTTATAAGTTCGTAAAAACTAAAAATTAAAAAAAGAACAGAAAAATTATAAGGGAAGCAAACAAACAAACATTTGGATGGTAAAAGGAGAAAAAAAGCGAAGACTAAACTTAAAGAATCGTATCAAATCATGAAAAGATTTATTCTTTCATGAAACCTTATATTATTTGTTTGAGTTAAATGTGTACTGATTCATAATTAATGAAACATTTAATGGACACAATGTTTCATTGATTATAATAAGTGAAGCACTCTACAAATTTGATGTACAAAAAAAGCAAGTTAGAAAAAATCCTTTTCTTAATCTCAATTCTTCATATTTATTTTCACAAATCACAAAAATGTTCTAAAAAAAACTTTTTCAAAATTGTTATTTGTAGAGTTCAGTTATTTTGTTATATTTTGTGAATAAATTACTTTAATAAATTCTTGATAAAGTTTTCAAGAGTGAAGATAAAATTATCTAAAGAATAATATCCTCACAATTTCAAATTACAGCAAATTTATTATTTCTCCATCAAAGGAGTACCAACATAATAAAGCTCACGAATAAAATGGCTCAAATTTGAACCACACACTCCACATATGTAAGTATAAAAGTGGTGATTCGTCGAGCCCAATTGTGTGAGCCTGTGACCCTAACGATAACGATATGAGGGTTGAAATAATTTTAATTGCATTAATTCGAATCTTAAATTAGAGATGGATTCTAAGCTGCGGATACTCAAATTATATTAGGAAAAATCCCTTTAAAAAAAATGTTATAGAAGTGGTGACACTCGCCGATTGACTGTGACTATTTTGGGAGGTAAAATTTTGTTTTCAAGGATTACTTCGTCACATTGTTCCATGAATGCAACTAGTGAATTCTTTTTCGATTGCATATTTAAGCTGGACAGTGCTATTATAGCTAACTTTACTAGGATTCATTTATAAAATGTTTTTACAATGTACTAGTGAGTTGTAAATAGAGTTATCTGAATATTTGATAATTTTATTAATTCTTTTAGGTTTTCTATTTTTGCCTTTTCCAATCCCCAATAATATTTCGAAACACCATAATTGATGATCTGAGACAATATCTAATATCGATATCCTCTCCTCGTGTTTGAAAATGATAATGTTTTTCTAAGACCAAATCCAATGACGATGGCTCCATAATATTCCTTGTGTTCTCTAATCATTGTAGATATAGGATTCGTGCACGCTCTATGGTTTTCAAACTATTTTGGCACCATTAAACAAACAAATTTTGCTATTTCATTTATTTCTTATATATATATATATATGCAAATTACCCTCTTGAATAAATTTTATACCACTTAGAATGTGTTGAGTTAGCATATAAATTTTCTTATTAATATTTGAATATTTAACTATTTTTTAAATAAAATGTTAGGATCTCCTCTAAAATAAGTTTTGACAATGACCAATCAAATATTCTTTATTGTATTTTTGCTAACATGGCAAGTTACTATTAGAATTGTTTCTATGTTTATGTCATTGATTGATAGAAGACAAAATGGCAAGTTACTGTTGGAATCAAAAAGAAAGGAAAGATTGTACGTCAATCAGAATAAGGAAAGCGGCAGATTACAAACCCGGCTTCCAAAGGAATGTTCTGTTGTGCAACCCATTTAAGTGAGAAACACATTAAGTGTTAAATACATCTCACAATAGACTCAACAAGCCTTAGTAGCTTGCAAACAATTGAGTGAGCGCCTATCTTATTGCTGTTCTTCAGCTTGTTATTGTTGTAGTACAAGTTTCAGCCTTTTGGTACTTTATATCTTGTATCTACTTTTCTTCTAATAAAATTATATGTTAAAAATCCTAAATGTTATCACTTAGGTAGTGGACTAGGCTCGTCAAACCATTATAAATCATTGTGTCTCTTTACCTTATTCTCAATAGTCTTTTGACTGATGCAATATTCTAGTCTAAATCCTTCACTTATAATAAACCTCACAAACTTTCAATTGGCATTCGAGCTAGGTTACCTCTCAATATGGCTGCTTCCAGTTTTGACATCTACATAGAAGGTCAATCTCATACCTATCCTCCTCTGTTTGATGGGACTAACTCTTCCACATAAAAAAATAGAATTCAAGAATTCTTCATTGCCTTAGATTACGATCTCTAGACTGTTGTCATTGATGGACCCCTTATTCCAACAAACTCAAACATGACACCAAAGGGTAGACTTGAACTTATTGCCGAAGATAACAAACTCAGACATATGATAAGAGATAGGTCATTCTTCTCAAATCTACAAGAAATCAATGGAAGAAATGTACTATTCATATATAACACTGAAGGTAAGATCATCAAAAAAGGAATAGTTGGGAAAAATATTGGAATTTCCATAGAAAATGTCTGGTTAGTAAAAAGACTGAAACATAATCTATTAAGTATTAGTTAACTATGTGACAGCAAATATCAGGTACATTTCAAACATTTACTTTGCATAGTTTTAAAAGATGATGAACCTTTTTTTTACTACCACTAAGGACAAAAACATCTACTACATAAATCTATCTAATCAGAAGGTAGAATATCTCATTACATCTGAGGACCCTAGTTGGACATAGCATAGATGCCTAGGGCATGCAAACATGAAATTGCTAAATCATATTGTTGAAAAGGATCTAGTAAAAGAAATTCCCTAGTTGAGTTTTGACAAAAATAAAGTATGTGATGCATGTGCAAAGGGG
Organism: Jacaranda copaia; assembly: GCA_014898725.1. Lineage (NCBI taxonomy): Eukaryota > Viridiplantae > Streptophyta > Magnoliopsida > Lamiales > Bignoniaceae > Jacaranda > Jacaranda copaia. Next base: position 643,020 of record JACGDI010005557.1, read on the forward strand.
AAACAATTAAAAACTTCTACCGATAAATGATGTTGGAACTTCCAAGCTTTTGGAACTTCTTCACCTAGATCTCTTTGGTCCAATGAAATCTCAGTCATTTGGTTGAAGTAAGTATGTCTTTGTAATCATGGATGATTTTTCTCACATTACACGAGTTCAGTTTCTCTCGCATAAAAATGATATATTAAAATCATTCATTCCACGTACTAAGAAAATTTAAAATGAGAAAAGTTACAGTATCAAGTCTATAAGAAGTGATCATGGTTTAGAATTTGACAACATGGACTTTAGTAATTTCTGTGATGAATATGGCTATACTCATAACTTCTCTATTTTTAGAACACCCTAACAAAATAGGATTATTGAAAGGAAAAATAAGGTACTTCAAGAAATGGTACGATCAATATTGAATGAGTACAACCTACCAAAATCCTTTTGGGGAAAAGCTATCAACACGGCCTGTTATGTCATCAATAGGGTGTTCTTATGACCGTTTATTAAAAAGACACCCTATGAACTATGGATTGGAAAAGTTCCAAATGTTTCCTACTTTCGAGTCTTCGGATGTAAATGCCACATTCTCAATAACAGAGACCCTCGAGGTAAGTTTGACTTAAAATCTGTTGATAACAACTTTGTTGGATATTTAACTCATAGCAAAGCATACTGAGTCTATAATAAGAGGAAAGAGGTTGTACAAGAAACTATTCATATTGTATTTGATGAGACTAGTCCTCTAATTGCCAAGAAAACCTTAAGCATTGAATCTTCAGGAATTGATCAAATTATTGAGGTGATGCATCAAGAAAAGAAAATTGAATAGGAACCTCCAAACAATGAACTTATCTCAAATACCATAGCTAGAGGTTCTATTGAGGAGGATGATCAAACTATGAGGAAATTTAAACACGCATTCAACCATCCTACCAAACATAATTGGAGATCTACAAAGAGGAATTACCACAAGGTCTAAGGTAAGGGAAGAAGCATCAAATCCTACTAATGTCGTATTCTTATCTCTTTTATAACCTGAAAGTATTAAAGAGTCCCTAACTGATGACTCATGGCTTTGTGCAATGAGGGAGGAACTATTGCAATTTTATAAAAATAAAGTCTGGAACTTAGTAAATAGAACTCTCGATCACCCTGTGATTAGAACCAAGTGGGAGTTCCAGAACAAGCTTGATGAAAAAGGTAATGTTATTAAAAATAAAGCTAGACAAGTTATAAAGGGATATTCTCAACAATAGGGTATTGATTATGATAAAATCTATGCGCCAGTTGACTCGAGTCAATTCACATGCTTTTAGCATATGCATCTTATAAAAACTTTGTCTTATTTCAAATAGATGTCAAAAGTGCATTTTTGATTAAATTTATAAAAGATGAAGTTTTTGTTGAACAACCACCCGGTTTTAAAAGTGGAGATTTTTAGATCATGTTTTCAAACTGTCAAAAGCCCTTTTATGGTTTCAAATAAGCTCCAAGAGCCTGGTATGAAAAGCTAAGAACTTTTCTTGTTACTAACGATTTTTCCATGGGGTTTGTTGATAACACTCTATTCGCCAAGCATCATGAAAAGGATTTTCTATTAATACAAATCTATGTAGATGACATAATTTTTGGAGGAACTAATTCTAAGCTCTACAGCGAATTTATCTCATGCATGGAAAAGGAATTGGAAATGAGTCTCATAGGTAAATTGAATTTCTTTCTTGGTTTGCAAATCAAACAAACTCCTAGAGGGATTTTTCTTTGTCAAGAGAAATATGCCAATGAACTTTTGCGAAAGTTTGGAATGGAAAATTGCAAGGTATCTTCAGTACCCATAGCACCTAATACCAAACTAAAACTTGATCCATCCAAAAATGGCATTGATGAATCTATGTATCGAGGAATAATAGGAAGTCTTCTACATCTCACTGTAAATCGACTAGACATACTGTTTGCCACTAGTGTATGTGCAAGATTTCAAGCCAATCCTAAAGAGTCACCTAATGCTGTAAAACAAATCCTTCAATATTTGAAAAGAACTATCAATTTGGGATTATGGTATCCTTAGAAAAATTCTTTTTCTCTTGTTAGATTTTCTAATGTTGACTATGTAGAATGCAAAGTTAACTGAAAAAGCACAAAACTTGTCAATTTCTTGGTGACAATCTGGTCAGTTGGTGCTCTAAGAAAAAATGTGTTGTAGCTCTCTCAACCATAGAAGTTGAATACATAGCACTAGGTAACTGTCGCACTTAGGTAATTTAGATGAAACAAATACTTCGGGATTTTGGATTAAATTTTTCATATGTGCTTATTCACTGTGATAACACTAGTGCAATTAATATCACTCAAAATCCTATTCATGACTCTCGCACCAAACATATAGAAATTCGCCACCATTTTATTAAAGATTATGCTACCAATGGAAATGTTTGCATAAACTATATTACATCCTCAAATCTATTAGTGAACATCTTCACTAAACCCCTAGTTGAAGAAAGATTTTTCTTTCTAAAATCTAAATTAGACATTATTCCCTTTTCCCTCGTAAATATGGTATGATTTTTTTTTCAAAAGGGAACTTTCAACTTTTCTGTCTTTCCTTTCTTACATTTTGAAATAAATATTTTTCAAAAACTACACTAACCTTTTAAATCCCAAAACTTTCTATGTTAAATATTCTATTTTCTTGAAATTAATATCTTTTCTAAATCTTTTAAAATTTTCAAAAAGAAAACAACTCTTTGAATCTTTTACTGGTTCCCAGAAACCCTCATCCTGTCCTTCTTCTCACCAACTCATCCTCTACCATGGCCTCCACCTCCTATCACCGGTATCTTCAAAAAGCAGCCCTTCTGCCTCCATCACATAGAGAAATCAAATCGGCATCTCATCATTGCCTCTTTAACTCCAATAGAGATTCTGACTTAGTTATCCCTCCACTACACTGCCTCACCTCATCGTCCCACCACACTCATTCTCACATCTCCCCTGTGTTGCCTCTATCTCTTTCAGCCAATGCCACCTACTCTATTTCACGATCCCCTCACCTATAGGCTTTGTCCAAAACCTTGTCAAAATCTCAAACTCCTCTTCAGAAACCTAATTTAATAACTAGGACTTCTTTTTTGTTCCTCCACACCTCAAGTTTCCTGTCGCAAATTCCTTCAACATTTTCTATTCCTCCATACAAAATTAACATATCAATTGGGGACGTGCCATAGATTTCACCAAAATTCCATCATCCCCAGTGCTCAATTGGGTAAACTAAATAGGGTGGAGAGATTCGATGAGCAACAATGAACCATCCTATTTGCTCCTAGTTTACCTGTTTTATGCAAATCTCAAAATTGAAGATGATATAGTAACTTACTCTCTTTGCCTCTTCTATGCGAATCTCACAATTGAAGATGATCTGGTAATTCACTCTCTAGTTCTTCATTCAAATGTTCTCAATACTCCCATTTCACTCACTGTTGCAAACATAAATCAGTACTTTGGCTTGTCTAATTCTAGGGTTCAATTTTTTACTTTTGTAGAATAGTGCAATGATAAAGCTTTCAACTTATCTCATGCTAAATCTCTATTTTGAGGTGGAAAATCCCCAAAACTCTCTAAAGGTAAAGCCGGCCTTTAACAAGCTTAATATTGATCATTTCTTTATGCACAGTCTAATCAATCTAACCATTTTGTCTTATACATCAAGTAGTGAAGAGCACTTCACAATGAATCAACTCTCTATTTTTCTACTATATATGTCTATTACTGGGCAATCTATGAACTTTAGGTATCTATTTTTGTATTACATGCATCATGCTTTTCATCACCTATCTTGCAACCTTCCCTATGGTATGCTCCTAACTCGTATTTTTAAAATGAAAAATATTTTCTTACCCTCTCCTTGGATTGAGAAACCTCATGATTGTAAGATTATAGATCTTCAGAGTTTTAAGAAAATGAAAATACAGCGTGGGGAAGATGGTGTTTGGTTTAAAGGCACTTCTACTTCTATTGCTTCTTCTATTCTTCCACGAAAGTCCTATCGTAATAAAGGAAAAATGCCTATTTATAGTATTCCCAACTCCCTTTATGATTCCCCTTTTGTAGCCTCGGTGCCATTACTTCAAAACAAAGATAACCTCCACAAGAAATACCACTCGTTCAGCTCCTTACTTCTCTTAACTCAGTATCTACTAAAGTTATTGAGATGAATTCTCAACTTTTCGAGCTTGTCAACACCATTGCTTCACTAAAAACACAGGTCTCTATTCTTCCCACTATTCTTGATGATCACTTTCATTGATGTCGTCACTACATTGGAGATTTGAGCTATGACATCAAGATCTCCGTCACAATCTTTGAAAACAGTCTCACGTTTCAACAGTCTCGCGGTGATTGAATGCTTTGGCTTTTTTATGATGAATGGGAGACCTGATGGATAAACTGTCTCTCTTTCTACTTTTGCGAAATACTATTGAACTGATGCTTATTTGGTATTTTTGAAACTACTGTATTACTAAACTGATGTTTATTGGTCTTTTGAAAACCAACTATTTAACCATTTTCTTGTAAGCTATTGCTATTGCTTTCACCTATTAGTATCATGAATCATTCTATCACTTATTATGAATTGTTGTGATGTAGCTATGCATTTATGTACCTAACAAAGGGAGTTACTATGATAAACTGTGAGCTACTATTATCTTTGATAGGGGGAGATAATACTTGCTTGGTCATCATCAAAAAGGGGAGATTGTTAAGATCTCCTCTAAAATAAGTTTGACAATGACCAATCAAATTTCTTTATCATATTTTTGCTAACATGGCTAGTTATCGTTAGAATTGTTTCTATATTTATGCAATGATTGATAGAAGACAAAATGGCAAGTTACTATTGAAATAAAAAAGAAAGGAAATATTGTTTATCAATCAAAATAAAGAAAGTGGCAAATTACAAGCTCAACTTTCAAAGGAATGTTATATTGTGCGGCCTATTTAAGTGAGAAACACATTAAGTGTTAAACATGTCTCACAATAGACTCAATAAGCCTTAGTAGCTTGCCAATAGTTGAGTGAGTGCCTGTGTAATTTTTTTTTTCTTAAAGGGGAGGGAGATCATCCCCAATCTACTCTAAGTACCTACCCCCCCCCCACCTCCAAGTCATCCCTCGATCTATGGTGAGGATGATGTTCTTCAACTTGTTATTGTTGCAATACAAGTTCCAACCTTTTAGTACTTTGTATCTTATATTTACTTTTCTTCTAATAAAATTGTAAGTTAAAAATCCTAAGTGTTATCACTTAGGTAGTGAACTAGGCTCGCCGAACCACTAAAAAACTAAAAATTATTGTCTTTTTACCTTGTTCTCAATAATCTTTTGACTATTGCAATATTCCAATTTACATCATTTACCCCTCACTTATAATAAACCTCACAAACTTTAATAAAATGTTAAAGATTTTATACTTTTTTGGAAAAATAAGGAATTTTTAACTTTTCTTTATTTATACAGATGCGCATTGAAATCTAAAAAGTTTGAACTTATGTTCTCACACTATATGTGCTAAAACCTATGCTGCTGGGTGATTGGTTAAACTTTTGTAAATGAATCTTATAGGCGCGTATATCTTATAAGATGTTTTTGAAAACTACAAGATGTTAGATCTTATTTTAATGATAGTGATTCTGTAATTAATATGATTAAAATAAATAGAGCTTTTAAGATCTTAAAAGAATTGAGTGATTGGGTGAATTTATAAGTTTTTAGAAACATCTTATACAATACTGGAAAGCTTATAAAATATTAAAAAGTGTCCAATAAATTTTTGAAAAAACCTATAGCTCTGAAACTAAGATGTTAAGGATCTTATTATAAGTTGTTTTGAAAAAATTAATGAGTTCTTACCTTATTTTATATCTTAATTAGTAAACTCCATTTATTTTAATTATATTAATTATAAGATTATCATTATTAATATTTTATATACTTCAAAATTTTATTTTATCTAAAACAATTCAGGAGTTACTTTTAAAATAAGATCTTTCTTATACACCCTAAAAATATCTTATAAGATGCAAAAACTCAAAAAATTTTAAAATAAATTCAAACAAACACCCCATAAGTTAAAAATTTCTTAATTTTTTTTTAAAAGAGTTTGTAAGATTTTAACATCTTATTTTAAGAGATTATAAGTTTTCTTTGAAAAAATTACCTTATATGTTATAATATTTTATAAGTTCTCAAACATCTTATAATATGCTTTGAAGAATTCATAAGCTCACAAGTTGCCTACTTATTTTTCACAAACTTAAAAGTGCTTTTAATTTTAACTATGTTGATTACAAATAGTTATTGCCAACATCTTATATGCTCCGATTATTTTATCCAAACACATCAAGAGATTAATTTTGATATAAAATCAAACATTTCATAAGATGGAGTTTATAAAATTTTTTAAATAAATCCAATCAAACATCCTCTAGTACTTTTTGTGTCCTAAATCATACTACACACAACACGTACCCCATTTCATATTCGGATATATTTATTTTTGTTTAACTTTTTTTTTTATCATTTTTCTATTTCTTTTTCATCATTTTTTTCTCTCTCTATCGTCATGGTTTAAATATTGTTACTTTGTTCTATAATGTTGATTATTAATATTTCCTCTTTCAAAATAATGTTTGAGGTTTTACTTTAAATTTTTGAAGTAACCTTTTTGTTTTTGAATTTAATATAGTGAGTGATTATTGATGTAATTTTTTAAAAAATATTCATTTATGTGTTCAAGCTTAATCACCAGTATTTAACTCCAATCCTAACCAAACTTATCAAGATTTTGATTTACATATTTTTAGATTATATTATATTTCTAACATTATCAGTTCAAGATTTTAGAAATGATGATCTACTCATAGACTTGAAAGATAATGCTTGTGAAGTAATTATTAATTTGTAAGTTTGCAAATCATCAATATAGTTTAGACCTCGTTGCCTAATAGTTTTAGAGTTTTCATAGTATTTTTTCTTTTTTATACAAAAAGGTACCAATTCAAATTGTAAAGTTAATTGTTCAGTTCTGGAATTTCAAAAAGTGATTAGCTTTTTATAAAACAGGTCGTTGTTGATTAGAGAGTAGTCTGGCTGGCGAAGATGAAGGAGGGAAAAAAGGGATGAAACAAATAGAAAATGGTGAGATTACATGCAAAAAGAAAATTAGTGACAAAATATCTAGTAACAATATGAAAATTGTTACTAGTACATGCATTAAGTTATAAAAAAAAATTTAATTTCGTAATATTAATCTTCACAAATTTAAGAGCAACAAAAAAATTATCCGAATTATTATTGTTAACAATTTGTGAAACATGATCAATAATATCAAAAATCTTGTTATAAATTATGATAATAAATATATTTCACTAATTGGTAATGATAGACCACTATTTTTTGTCATTTTTAAGTTATTGTTGTGATAAATAAATAATTTTATCACTCAATACATGTTGTTGAAGGCGAAATTTTCTTGAAAAATATATTTGTAATTAGTTTAGTTTTATGTTTATATTTTGAAATATATCAAATTCAACTTCAAATAAATAGAGTTAATTTAATTAATCTTTATTTCATCGACAAATCAAATATCATCCTCCAGTGTAAGGAAAATGGCTAACCAAATTGCACTATCCATAAGATGAAGATAAGGATTTGATTTTATCTCCCTAGTATTGTATATTATTTAGAAAATTAATACAAAAAATATCCAAATAGGTCAAAATTCTCCTACTTCATGCATCTATCTATGTAGAAGAAGTCATGAGATCGCAGAGCCCAAAGAAAGAGAAAAGTTGGCACATCAAAGTCTCAAAGAGCTCTTCTCGAATATTCCAAATTCTTGAAACATGGTAAATTACCAAACATCTCAATAAGTACCCTTCAAGGCCCAAGCTTTACAAATCCTCAAAACGCGGGCTCAAATACGACATCCAACCCTTTGGCCCGAATGTATAAATCTAACGAGTTCAAAACTCATCCGGCTCAAAAGTCATTCTGCTCCTGAAGTGAAACCAATCAGGAGGCATCTCTCCTTATGATTCCTTCAAATTCTCTAACATCATCTCATCGTCATCGATCGAGGCCACGAAGCTAATATTCTCTCATTTCTCCAATCAAAAAACATGTTTTTCAAGCCCTCAACATAGTGAGCAGAAAAGGAGTCAAATTTTGAGGGACATACTTTGTAATTGAAAAGTTTCAAACAACTCAAAGTTGTATTTCTGAATTTTATTTAGTAAATTTCTTCTAATACCATTGTTTATTAATTTCAGTATTTACTTCTTTTACATAAATTCATATGAACAAATTTCTAGCACTCCCATCGAGCCCTATCCTGCCCCTCATCTCTTTCTCCTATAAGGAACTTTTAAGTTTTTTTTGCACTCTCCATGGCTCTTAACAAGGATAGATAGAGTTTAAAGAAATAAATTAATTATACCTATTGGAGAACATATTTGATGCTATGGCTCAGACACAGTTCTTTTAGCCACTAGTACTTCTTTTCTTCCTTTCTGGATTCGGGGCTTTAAAACAGGAAAAGAATAAAAAGAAAAAGTTAAACCTTTTACAGGCCACTTGTGCTGAAACTAAGGCAACGTATACGAGTCGGAAAATTATTATATGCACACTACAGTGCAAATTACGTCATATTAATATCAAAATTTGTATTACTTTGATTTGACATAGTCATATATAGTTTATACTGTCTAGTATTTTTATATTCAAAACGGAGAAAATTGTCTTAAAATCTCTAACTAAATATATATATATATATATATATATTAGTGAATTCAATTTGGCAATATTTGGGAAACAAATTTGGAGGCTGTTAACAAACCCGAATTCTCTCGCTGCTCGTGTTTATAAAGCCCGATACGTCCCTCGCAGTTTGTTGCTAGAGGCCCGCATTGGAACAAATCCTAGCTATGCTTGGAGAAGCCTAGCAACTATATAGTCTCTTGTGAGATTCGATGGTAGATGGAGAGTGGAAAATGACAATAAAATTCATGTTGTGTCTAATCCTTGGCTTCCTCAAAACTCTTATCCATTCATATCTACCATTTTGCCATATGCTCACGCCAATATGAAAGTTGCTGACCTTATTGTTGGATTTTGGACTTTAATATATATATATATATATATATATATTATTAATAATTGTGTGCAGTTTGCTATCGTAAATAGGCTTGGCCCAAATTAAAGTGATCTAATTATTAGGTGGGCCTAGGTTATCTTACAAAGTAGCTATATGTGTAGATACTCTAAATTGTAATTTTTAATTTTTTGATGGGTCAAATTAGAAATAAAAAAAAAGATATATAGTTATATTAGAATTATGGTCCCCAAATTATGCATATGATTCTTTTTTGATATCCCATCATTAAAAAAGAGAGAAAAACTTCTTCCAAATTTCATATGCATTAATTTAGAAGATCAATAACCGCAAAACTCAAAAGAATTCATCGGTATTCATGGATCCGGCACACTTTCGTATATAGATTGATTTTTTAACGATTTAACATAATGATCTAGGGTTTTATTTGAT
>JACGDI010005557.1:678455-713953 GCA_014898725.1 Jacaranda copaia
CGATCGGTATCAACCTCATTTGGGAATGTCTATGATCGACCCATATCGACCTAAAAACTACTCCAATAATTCGAGCATTAAGTCTGGTCGATATTGATCGACCTCCGACGTTCACTGGGATCCCCACCGGGCATGTTAATCTGAGAGTCGAGCCTACTTCGATAACATGTGGCAACTGGTGCAACTGCTGCCAACAACTCTGACAATCCTACCAACAACTTTGACAGACACGTGCCCCTGCTGGCATGGTTATCCGGAAAAATAGGAGATTTAGCCGCCTGGCACAGTACCAGAATTTGGACATGGAATGACTTTCAACCCCCTGACATGGGAAAAAGCTAGTACACCTGATAAGGGTACTTGGGTAAAATCACGCCCACATAAAGCTATAAATACTACAGGCCCAACCACGCTCAAAGTAATGCTATTTACATTATACACCTTACATTCTCTATATCCTCTCAACCAGAACTAACTTGAGCGTCGAAGTGCCTTAGCAGGGGGCACCTCAGCTAGTTTAACATGTGTTTTAGTTGCAGATCTCAGGCCCAGAACAATATCCAACCCTCACTCTCCTATACTTGCAACATTTTGCGGCATCAGGAATGAATTTTAATTCAAATTCGATTTAAATTCAATTCAATAATTTAAAATCTTTAACGGATAAAAGATTCGACGAATATAATTCGATTAAAAAAATCCATCATTCAAAATAAATGAAACGAATATAAATTTGACTTGACCTGATCCATTAATAATTCAAATCCGAATATATAGTATTATATATAAACGTAGGGTTCTATAACAATGCTAAAATGAATTTTGGTACAAAAAAAAGTAATGAGCTCATATGTAACATATCAAATCAGTTGATTTTCATATAAAATGTTGGATTTGGATATTATCTACATCATAATTGCATCACTTGTTTTCTATTTTTATAACAAAAAATGATGCAAGAAAAATAATAAGCAGGAGTTGAATGTTGTGATATAGAAGAATGCAATGCAAATCTCAATTTGATCTAAATGAGTTTCTTTTCTTATAAAACTTTAAATTTATAATTAATTGATTAAAAAATCAAATATATATGTATTTATAATGTCAAAAAAAGTACTATTATCAGTAGCAAAACCTAAAATACAATGATATGATAAATGAATATGATTAAGCTATATTCTATTATTGTTTTTATATAAAAAATAGACTTAAAAATTTATTCATTAATATGTTGTGTATATGTTTTTTTAAAAATAAATGTTTTGGATTTAGATTTTACTAATTTTTTTAGAAAAATAACAAATATATTATTTTTTTGGAGTATTTGAATTCGAATCTTTTTTCGAATATTTGATTTTTATATGAATTCGTATATAATTATAATAGTTAAGATGCTATAGAATCTTAGGTCGAATTCAAATTCGGATCTAACATAATCCGATCTTGATTCAAATCCAAATTCGAACCATTGACTACTCTAGTTATGATTATTGATGATAGCATTGATGATTAGTTAATAAATGGTTGATTTGTTTTTTCTTTTTATGCACCAAATTGTAGACCAATACGTAGCCTTTGTTTATTCATGCCCCATATTTGAACGATATAGTAGGTTATAATATATTTTTATAACACCTTCTCTGTCATCGCTTCAATTAATAAAATTGAATTGCCGGTTTATTTTATTTCGTATTTTCTTTGAGTTGATTACTGTAAATTCCTATAATTAGAAAAATTATTCAACTAAAAAAAATCATTTAATATTTATTCTTTTTTAATTTTTTATAATAGGTAAGGATTGATAAAAGGTTTAGCAAAACAATTCAAAAATTTAACTTAGGAAGTGCATTAGATATCTCGAAATGCTTAAAATGCTGTATAACTTCGCATAGCTACAAAAACTACACATATATATACCTTGTTACATTAATTTTGTTATTATATTAATTTTTATAATTTAATAGTGTCTTGACTATAAAATTTTATAAAACTTTTAAATTATAACGTGATGATAAAAATAATTATTATTACGTAAACTATCAGAAATTTTTATTGTAGTAGATGAAAAATTCTCACAAAAGATTGCATTACACTTAAAATTAGTGATGCGTGCACGAACAGCATGCAAGGATTGCTAGTATAAAAAATTCCAAGTCATAATTATCTCAAATGAGAGAAAAAATTACCTTATTTTTTAGTGAATTTACTTTTTTTTAAAACATATTTAATCACTTTATTCTAATTTTTTGCGTTGAACTAATATTTTTTATTACTTTTTCTATTCTGTTTTCCTTTTTCCTCCGCTCTCTATTTTTTATTTCTTCCGCCTTCTTCATAGGCCACAGCGGCTGCGGCAGGCGCCACGGCCACGGCAACAACAGTCACTCACTTTAGAAATAAAATTTTATTTTATAACATACTAAACATATAATAAAAGTAATAAATATACAATAGAGGAAGCATTCTTATTTATTCATACAAAATTTATCCACGTCCGTTTAAAAAAGATATTATCCGTATTTGATTAGTAAATATTCAATTATAAATGAATATGAATATAAATATGATAAATGCATATCCAATTCGTTTAATATCCACTTCAAATACATATTTATTAAATAATATATTATTTATATTTTTTAATAAAAATATCATCATCCATACATGTATGTATATAAATTATAATTGAATAATTGAAAAGAAAAAAGAACAAATTTAAAAAATTATTGTAATATAAAAAAATTAAAGAATAAAGTTAATTAACATAATTCTTGTTGATTTACTTTATAATTAATATACTTAAATATCAGTATTACTATTAATAAGTACTACTAATCAATTATAAAGTCAATGATTAATTAAAAATTATGCTATTTGTTTGATATTTTCTTTTTAATGAAATTACATAGTTCCTTCTATTAATTAAAATATATATTTGGTATAGATTCATAGATTTACGTATTTGGATATTTGTAAATAAATATCTAAATAATTATCATTAAATAAGAATATAAAAAAATAATTCGAATATGAATAAATTTAATAAAATATGAATAAACCTGAATAATTATAATCGAATACGGATATATTCAAATTCGACTGATATCCATCAAATACGAAATCGGGTATCATTTTTTAATATTCGTCAAATCCATATCCATATTCAAATATTCAAAAAATTAAATGAATACAAATATAAAAACATTATATCCAATCCATTTAATATTCATTTACACTCGTAGCAATCAGTATGAATTTTTCAACTATAAAGATTATAGATGACTTGGCTAACGAAAAAAAATTATAATGCATTACCATAATTAATAATTTCCTCATTGCCATAAGGGAAAAAATATAAATTGATAGAATATCTGATTTAACTATACACGAAAAAGATAAAAGTCTATAACTATCAAGCCACATATGACTGGTCACGTCATTTTTGCATAGTTATTCTTAAAGAGAAAATGAATATGTCAACCCAAAAACGAAAAAAAAATGAAAATATCATCTTGCAATGTCATACTCTATGGTTAGTAGTACGATAAAAGTAAAATCTCCCAAAATTGCTCGTGTCATTTTCTTTACTTTTATATTTTTTTATGATGATTAACGAGAAGGGTCTATGACTTTCCATTCTTTCTGTTCACTATTTGGGCTATAGACATGGATGGAAATGTCATTGTAGAACGCGTCGAAGGAACGAGGCGGGAACAGTTATGCTTTTCTAAAGCGTACGTCAATAAATAAATTGTAAATTCAAGAGTTTAAATCTAACAAACTTTTGACGTGTGTGTATATATAAATTTTATTTTAAAAAATAATAAAAAAATTTCCAGGTGTGCAGTCATCCCTTCAACTTCAAGAAAGTACAGCATTTTGCAAGAACAAACACCGAATATTCAATAACAATGAAAATACAAGAAGCTGCAGCAGGTTTAGTCTACAGAACAACATATTTTGATATGCATTAAACAGCAACAACAATACCAAACCAACAGCAAATCCAAATCTTCAACATCACAAATAATATACACACGCATCCTAGAAGCAAGAATTCATATATGTAGACCAGAGAGATCAATGGTGGAAATATTTTACCATTTTAGTTCTCTTGTTATGATCCGATCATGAGGGTACGTTGAAGTGAAAAAGCCATGAGATGACAAACGCAAACACCATACAAGCTAACAAAAAGTTTAGAAAACGATGACCTTGCCAGAAGTTTCTAGACTCTGAAAGGGGTGCCGAAGAAGATGTCATGGCTGTGGCTGCAGCAGCATCATTCGTTTCGTTCCACTGTTCCATCGGCTCGGTCTCATATATACCAGCAACATTTTGTGCTATCGATCCACATATCTCACAGGTTCTGCAAATTGAATGACATAAATATAAAAAAGATGGCCATGGTTAATAAGTCGTAACATATGCAGGCATTTCTACTTCAGAGATCTAGATTTTGTCTTTTGTCCAGATTATTGATAGCTGAAATTAGTGTACCTTTGCAAGAGAGGGTACTGGAGTGGATCTTAATGTAGGACAACCTAGGTTATTTATTAGTTTAAAGGGATTTTACTATTAGAAAAATGATTATTGTTGGACTAAATAAATTTATTAAATCGAAATTAACGAAAAAACTGGAAGATAGAGATAAAACAGTATCGTAAGAAAGAAAAATTAAAGTGAAAAACAAGCAGAAGAGAAGCAAACCAGAGCTAGAATGGCATCATGCAAGAATGACGAAGCAAAATGACCTGATTCCTAGTTAGTCCGTAAAAAGAACAAGTACATGCCTAGATCCCATAAGATCACCTAATCCTATTGGAATTCCTGAACATAACCAACTCCGAACTGAAAATAGTAAAAGAAAGGCAAAGCTAAATTTCAATGGCATTGACTATAAAAAGCTTTGGAGAAACTTCAATAATATCCCCTTAGGATTGCTTTTATCCTTTTTTGCCCATAACTTATCAGAATCGACTAAAATTCCATTCTTTCATGATTGTTTTTCTTTGATCCTTCTCTTGCCGCCAATGTTCTGCTATAAAAAGTCTCACATTGTTGAATACTGTCTATGTTCTGCTATATACTTACATGAACAGATTGTCATTTGCATATATTGTTAGTCAGTTGGGTGCCTGGTCAGACTACATACACAAACCATGGTAAAAAGCTTTTCTACATCTCTCTGGGATCAAGTGTGAGATTCTCTGTTTTGCAGACAAGGGTCCTAAAGACCCTCGAGATTTTCTTAAGGCCCAACATATTCCTTCCATTCCTTTGCAAGCCTTAAAGGAGCTGAGATAATAAGTATTTACATAATTTGCAAATTTGCCACTAGACAGTATGCTGGACATAAGATGATTAACAAAATGGAAGAAGTGGAGCCTTATAATCTTTAGCTTGCAAACTACTACTCATTCTACATATTTCTCAAACTCCAGCATCACCATCTGTGCTTAAGAGGTTGACAGTAGAATTATAGCAGCATCAATGGTGACTGATAAAAAGTAAGAAAAAAGAGGAACTCATCATCCTCCCTAATAAAAGTAAAAGAGTATGCTCTAAGCGAAGTACTTCTAATTAGAAGTAAAACTTCAGAAAGAGAAGGAAGAAACAAGGAAATAAATGAACTGAGTTGATTAAGCAATGGCATATCCTTGAAAGAAAAACAGATAAAGCATTACATGCATCTAAATACCATGTCAAAAATGCATACCTTACAGACATCTAAAAGTCATATCACTTCGAAACAGAATATTAAGATAGAAATAAAGAAAAATTACTTGAGCAGAAAATTGATAATGCAACTTAATATACAGAGCTGTCACATTAAAACTGCTTACAAGATGATCAGAAGAGCAAGATGATCATGCTGATCAGACAAGAAGAAAAACTCTCTTTTACCAAGATTAGAGTGCTTTAATTTGAAATTCACACAGCAAGAACTTGCAAGATTAGTTGAGTGAAACCTTCAAGAGCTGTAAGACCAACATTTTTAAAGGTGATATTAAGATATTGTGCCTATTGGTTGGTGGCACCTACCAAGGCATTTTCCAGAAGCAAGTAAATAAGCTGATCACTCAGATTAAGAGGATGTTTCGATGAGCTTATAAGGTCTTGAAACATCTTATAACATGTTTAAGAGTTTATAAAATGTTAGAGAGTAATTGGTAAATTTGTTTGGAGAAGAGCTTATAAGCTCATAAACAAAGATGATAGGATTTTACAAGCTCCTTTTAGAAAAAAAAAAAAAAAACAACGAGTTCCTAACTTATTGTTAAACTTTTAACAAGCTCCTTTAATTTTAATCATATTAATTATAAAATTGCTATTACTAACATCTTGTAAACTTCAACATCTTATCTTATCTAGACACTTTAAGAACTTATTTCTAAAAATCTAACATTTTATAAACTCCAAAATAATCTTATAAGATGTAGGAGTTTATAAAACCTTTCGAATAAGTTTAGCCGAACAACCTCTAAATGGCAAGGGACAGCAATAGGCTCCTAAGGTGCATAAATGTCTGCATATAATTTCACAAGATAACATCTGAATGCTCCACAATGTCTATCTAGTCAATCAAAGAACCACTATTAAAGTAAACAACCAAAAGGTTATTCAAACATGTTTAACAATTGCTAGATACTTTATATTCTATGAATAGCATCTTATAAAAGGCCAGGTCAGCTAAGACAAAAGCATCCACTTGCAGGTGATGGCATACTAGATAGAAATAGTAGATGAATGGATAGTAAGATCAACAGGTAACTGTCCAAAGCAACTATACTTTGGGTGATATCTGGGAGGGGAAACATGAAAAGGAGGCTATTGATAGCACCTGCTTAATTTGTGAAAAAAATAAAGGTCAAGAGATAAGACAAATTATGTGTAGGATTTTGACTCCTCAAATGGCTGCACTATAATAAACTATGTTCGCATTTGAGGTTAGAAAACTAGAAACCGGGAAGCAATGTTGCCAAGTGCCCAGTTTTAGGAATCCCACTAGACAACAGACAATCAATCAAAGTGAAAAACCAATTGCAACAGGACTTGCACACAATTGACAAGCAACTCAAGAAAATAATTATCCATCCCACAAATACTAAACAAAGTCTGATGGTCGTAAAATAAAAAAACCAAAAAATAATCAGCCACAAAAGCAGAATTTCCTAGTGCTTCCATCCTTTCCTCAATTCATAGAATCTTTTCATTTCTTATAGGTGCAGTTTGGCATTTTTTTAAAATTTTTTTTCTCCTTTTCTAATATTGACACATCAAAATAGTCTTTACTTCCCACTTTAAAGTTACAGCTGTTGTTACATAGAAAAGCTTCACCATTATCCACCTCACACCGCACCAAGCCCTTCTGGCTGCAAGAATCAATGATTGAGGTCCAATTCACAAACTCACACAGAAACATGATCAAAAGAATCTAAACCAAAATACCACTAACTTTATAGATGAACGAAAGCAACCCCAGAACAAACCAATGAAACCACAAAAATTTCCACCTAAATCTTGTTGAAATTTAAACAAACATTAAATTGTTACAAGCATAGGAGAATCAAAAATCACCCACTCCAAAAACTGATAGGGATTGAACATCAGAGATGAATATTTTCAAATATTACAGTTTCAACTTAATGAGAGAACTTACTTGTTCCCCTTAATCTTGAACCAAGCCTCAGCACATTGTTTGTGGGCAGCAGCCAAGTCATCTTTACAAGAACAACCCAGTTCAATGGGGACCCCAGAATCTTGATTGGTTGCATCCATGCTCAGATGGCAAATCCTACAATCCCTCACTGCTCTAGCCAAATGCAGCTTAGCTTCATGTGTCCCAGATTCCAGATCTACCATCTCCACTGAATAGTCTGAAACATTAGAATCCCTCCTCTCATCCTCGTCTTTATTATTACAATTGTTCTCCAAGACTCGAACAATCTCATTTGCATCAGAGGACAGCGGTCTGCCACCTTCAACCACCGTGGCAACTTGGGGGTTACCGCTGCCGGCACCACCACCACCATGGCCACCGCCACCATCATTACTACTAACTGATTCTAAATCGACATCACGGGACTGCTGTAAAGTTGACATTTTTACATAAGCCCAGATCAAGAATCTTCATATACATGAAAAATGAGACTGAGATCATCAATAAAAACAACCCCAGCAGAGCCGAAGCAGAACCCTCCCTCCCTCTCTCTCTCTCTCTCTCTCTGAAGTAGGTTTATGCCCACTCCCTCTAGTCTGTCATTTGATAGGACAGACAGTACTTGGGGTAGAGACAGAGTCCCAGAAAAGATAGGAGCAGGAATTCAGACTGCTATGCAAAGAGAAAAACACACAGTGCACCAAGTGAAACAGAATCGTCGGTGAGGGGGAAAACCAATGGCCAATTAGCCCTCCTCCGCAGGGAGATTTTGTAAATCTTTTAGCCAATTTCTTGACAGAGTTGCTCACATAAAGTATCTAACAGCTTTCAACAGACATGTGAGATGGATCACATAATTGTATGCACACATAATCAAACATGTGACACCAAATGTCGGCTGATAAAAGAAAAGAAAGTTCAGTGGGAGCGCAAAGGATTTGTAGAAAATGAGTTGGGTCTCTTGTAGTTGTTTGTTTTAGTATTTGGAAAGTTTCAGTTATTATTTTCTTAGATTAATGTTGGATTAATATTAAGAAAACATGATTATACGAATATATATATGTCATAGCCAAATGATTGTTTGTGCGCACAGGATGATGTAATTCAGATCATCCCAAAAAATCTTAGAAGTTATTCAAAAACATGGCTGAGAATTTTGTATTGAAATGGACAGAAGATAATTTTTTCGCCTCAAGGAAGACCATGATTAGGTGATAATATGAAAAGAACTAATATGTTGCTTGTTTAATGCTAAGTTTAGGAAAATACTCTACCACTTCTACATATATCAAACTAAATATTTTTTAATTGGCAAAAGAAGCCACGAAGTGGCAAACTAGTACATTGCTGTTTATTATCGCAGTCATCGACTAATTGGTCTCAACTCTCAAGCTATAAGACTAAGGTCTTCGAGTTGTTGTTTGACCTTTAAATATTGTTGACTTAAAAATTTGAGGGTTAATTAAAACCTAATAAAATTTTAATGTGTGCATACAAATTTAAAAAAAAAAAAAAAAACCTAGAAAATTGAGGCCCCATATTCATTGGAATATTAATTTTGAATTCTATTTATATGTTGATATTTCTATTTTAATAATAATTAATTTATGTACTATAGATCATTGATATTTGTTAAATATTGATTCATATTTTTTACTAATTCTTGATGGTAGATATTTTTCATATAATCACTCAAAAAAAGGGGGAAATTTCA
Organism: Jacaranda copaia; assembly: GCA_014898725.1. Classification (NCBI taxonomy): domain Eukaryota; kingdom Viridiplantae; phylum Streptophyta; class Magnoliopsida; order Lamiales; family Bignoniaceae; genus Jacaranda; species Jacaranda copaia. The sequence continues at coordinate 687,833 of JACGDI010005557.1, forward strand.
ATGAACATGGATCTTTTGTAGCTTATTGCTTTTATGGATTTTACTAATTAACCCCACTAAAATTCTTGATAAAATAAAGAAATATTGGGTATGTGGGCCAAATAAATGAACATAATGTAACTGAAACAAGAACTTGGATAATATAAAAAAACAGTTTATTCACTTAAAAATTTAAGGGAACTATATAATAGTGTTTCTAGAGATATTATAAATGCATAAATAATCACATGCATTGAAAAGTGAAATTTATATACCAGTATACTTCTGATACACATCTCATTAGCTTACTGGTCAAATTTTTTGATCCAATCCACACACACAAATGTGTCACATATCTATGTGGAATTATACAGGTTTAGACTTCAAACTGTTAGATTCCTAATTTGATTAAGTAATTAGTTAGGGATCTATATATGATTTTGACGAATCCTCATCTTCTAAATTAATTTTGAGAATAAATTATGTTTAAATTTATTTTTTAATATGGTATTAGAGTTATTAGGTTATCCATTATTGTTGAGCATCCATTTTCTATCATTTCATGCTTAAAATGCTTATTTATGAGCGTACATGATGTGTTTTAGTTTTTCACTTCGATTAAATAAATAAATAATAGTTTCTATAATTCTCATGTTTTAAGCTATCTTTTAAAGTGAGTTGAGTTTAAAGTCCATCTTCTAACACAAGCAAGCAAGAATTAAAGCCAAGAATTAGGCATGAAAATAAGCTAGGCCGGGCTAGACTTTGATTTAAATACACTAGGCCTATTATATAAATAACAATCCTAACCCTAAACTATTATCTATGATAGGCCTTTTTTTACGGTTAGACCTAGCCTTTTTAATAAACTCTAAAACATTGGCTTAGTTTGAAAGCTTACCTAAAAACTTATTTTTTACTAATATTTTAATTAAATCTAATTATATAAATCTAAATTTTTAATATACTCAAACTTGTAAAGACCTTGTTAAGAAATAATCAAAATAATAAATAACAAATACATAATTATGAAAGTTCAAATTTAAGTATAAAATAATATCTTTTTAACAAAAAATAATATTAAACAATATAATAAATTTCATAAAAGACCAATTATAGAAATAAAATACAATCAGCCATTTAATAGTATATCACTATTAGCAGGCCAGCCTATTAAGCTTTGCAAGCTTTTAGAAAAGTCTAAGTCTAGCTTATTTAATTAAAAAAACTACTTTTTAAACCTTAATATGTCATTTTTATTAAATAGGCTAGGTTTAAATAGACTATAAGTAGGATAGGCCATAAATTTGTGATGAATAGGTTGATCTATTTCCATCCCTTCCAAAAATAGTAGTAATTACTTGGCTTGGGCAAGGGACAAAAGTTCATACTTGCACGTGTTCAAAATAAAATTTTGGGAGTATTTGATTATGTTTCCTAAAATAATTTTGCTTTGGAAAAGCATAATTAAATATAATAAAAAATTTATTATATTCCCTATATGACTTTCACATTTTTTAATTTTATTTTTAATATTTATTCTTTGAAAACACATATTAATATCACAAAAGCAAGATAACCAAACATTACCTTTGTTTGATGGTTTCTCTTTTTCCCGTACGGGCGTTGGGCTCCAGCCTCGTAAGGAATTCTTTTTCTTTTCTTTCTTTCCTTTTTTTTTTAACCTCTTTCTTTCTTTTATGAATAAAAAAGTTGGGAATATAGCAATTTTCTAAATATAGACTTAGGACCCTCCAATATTAGTCCACAAGAATCACAACTTACTGTATAAATTTCAATTTCAATTTTATTACCAAAAAGCAATGGATTTAACCAACTAAGCCAATAGATTAGCAATTACCAATTTATTATGATAACGATATAAAGTTAATTCATAAAAGGACATCAATTCTCTTAAATTTTTTTTTTATAAAAATTTAAACACCATCTAGGCTTAGGCGGGAGCTGATGAGACCCCAAATATTATGTAAATCCAAACAATGGAATAGTACAATGTTTGAACCAAAAAATAAAATAGTAAAAAATAATTTATAATTGACCTTAAAAGAAAATTATAAATACTGCTCTCTTTACAAAAGTTTATTAAGATTTGAGCAAAAATACTAGGATCACTCCCTTTGTGTCAAACTCATACATTGATTGTGGATAAAAATCATATGTTTTAATATTACATCAATCCAAATTAAAATTAGATATCACAAAAAAATATTCATACGTCACTTCATAATATTAAAATACACATATTTTTCCAAAAAAAAAAAAGACATTTTCTTTTCATATATATTACAAATATAAAGTACATCTACTCTACACCCCTTTACCTTTTCAACACAAAGTAAAAATAGAAAACTATCACTTTTTTTATCCATTTTCACTCTAAATATTCTTTATTTTCATTTTCAACTCTTTTCTAAACGTACCCTATCATCCTACTATTGCATCAATCAAATTCAAATTTGATTTGACATAAAATACTAGATGTCATTTTAAAATTAATAATATATATTTTTAAAAAAATACAAATTAATTAACTTTTCAACTCTATACATACTCTAATCATTATTGTCCAACAAAACACTCAAATATAATTTTTTTTTTATTTTCAAACCATAACTACATTTTTAACTTTGTGTTTTGCATGAAAATGAAAACAAGCTTGAAATGGTGGGCCCAAAAATATTGATGTATCATATTTTTCATGGGAATCATCTTAGGTTGTGTTTATATGAAAATAAGAAAATGTGGTCAATTACTTTTCAGAAATGTGAACAATTGCCTGCAAAATACCAAATCTGACATGGCACTAATTCTGTACATTCTTTGGGGGGACCTCCGAATGTACTCATTTTATAAATAACAAATAATTTTAAGTAGGGTTAAAGACAAAAATAACAGGGCCAAGGGCCAAGGGCCAAGCCCAACTGAAGTAGTCTGTGAGCCGCCATTCCAACGGTGCACGGCTAACAAAATTAGTGCCGCCGAATTTGATTCTTCTCTGTTATTGCATCTTCTTTATCATTATGTTTTCTTTGTTAGCACGACGGTTTTGTATTTTGACTGTCCCACTTGAAGAAATAGATCAGTTACAACCGCACTATTTTTCTGTATTTCTTTCTTCTTTTTGTTTTTTTTCCGCATGAGCGTGTTGTTTTCACCTTTGATCTCACAGATTAAATGAGAAAATCAAATATAAAATAAAGTTTAGTTGGAATGGTCGTCGACTAAGGAATTGATTTTATTAATTCAAATACATAATCAATTTGTTTGAGAATAAAATACTGTTAAATCAAATTGTAAGAAATATGTTCTCTGAAAATTAAATCTTCAGAATATTTTTCCAAACAAGAATATTATAGATCAAACTAAGATAAAATTAGTGATAAAATAGTAAATGAATACGAAAATTATCGCTAATTATATATATTAAATGACAAAAGATTTTGTATTCACTTTGACTTTTTGAAAAATTTAATAGCGACAAAAATAGTGTTCAATCTTTTATGATTGTAATTAGTGACACAACTATAGTGGCAACAAAAAATTTATCACAAATTATAGTGATAATTTCTATTGTCACTATATGTGTATTACTAATTATCAATTATGATAATTTAACATATTAGTTATTAGCACTTTTAAGCCATATCGTGATTAAAAAAATTATTACTTAAAAAATATCATTAGTGATAAAAATAAAAGTTATTATCGCTTAAATATATTATTAGCGATCATTTTTATACTGTAACTTATTTTTTATCACTAATATTAGTGAAATTTTCCTAAATTTAATCATACCTAAAATAGACTTTTGGTCCATGGAGAAGACGTAATAAATTTTATCTCAAAACTGAATTTTTAAAATATTTAAATAAAATAAAATATACTGAAAAAGTATAATCAAAATCGTAAAACTAAGTTGAAAATTCCTACTTATTTTATCGAATGGTCATTTAGTCCAATGACTTACATATATATGATTTGGAATTTGAATCCTAACAATTTTTTTGAGCATGCATGCATGTCTATAAAAAAATTCTTACTTATTTTAAAGGATCTTACAAAATCTTATATTCTAAAATTTTATAACTTTACATTTAAAAAAGATTATTTTTTATATACTTTCAAATATTAAATAAAGAAACAAAAAATGGAAGCAGAGTAAAAAGGAGAGAAAACCAATGGAAAAAGCGTGTTATGAAGTGAATTATAAAGAGAAGAAGAGAGGAAATGAGGGACAGACAACGCAAACTTAAAATTGCATCCTAGTTTGGGTAGCTTCGAGTTTGTCTGAATTGCTGACGCAATCCTGAAGAAATTAAATAGAGCAACTCTTTGTTCATAAATAAAACTTCTTGAATCTGCTGCTCTGCATCAATGACAAAAGAGCCTTCCACACAACGTTAAAATTACTGCCCGCTTGAGCCAACAAGGAAATCTTATGAACCCCCAGGTTTTTAGTTCTATATTACAACTCCCAAAATAACACAAATATAGAATGAATATGATCGATCATACAAGAGCTTCAGCTCAAGCTTTCTACCTCAGCTCGCAAACTTGGCATTGTCATCTGGGAGGATACGACAACATCTCTTATCATGCCGGAATATAGATTTCGTCCCTCAAATGGGATTTGATCAGTTTCCATGTTTTCTTCTGCATTCAGATACACACAGGTACTTCCAGACGGTATTTGGTCATTCGCATGGCCATGTGCCCTTCCAGCATTCTCAAGGCCTCTTTTTATCCAGGCAATGTTGTTCAAATCTGTAGCGAGTGAAGTCAACTCCAGACTTGAGAAAGTGGGAAGGTCTTCATATTCCACAAATTCTGGCCCCAACAATGAGCTGTAAGAAGAACACCCATTGGAAGATCCACAGCAGCCATGGCCACAGTGTGATGGAATTATAGATTCACCAGACTCACCATCAAGATCCTCCAATGTTCCAAAATCAGGTTTGGCCACTTGAAACAACTGCCCCTGTAGTGGGACTGTTCTTGAGAATGTGGAGCCACGGCTAGAAGAATTACAGAGAGTAAATGCACCAACTTTTGCAACTGGCCTAGAAATGTTAGGATGGTTCCCTTTGGCAGATGGATAAATTGTTTCAGCAAGGAGTGGATTTTGTTTGAGAATACAGCAGCTAGCAGTAGTTCGAGTTTTGTCTTCAAATAGTTTGGGTTGATTTGCAGTCATTCTCTGCTCTGCTGTTTCTGAGGATCTCAATGATTTAACAGCTCCTCCAGATACAACAGGAGGTGGTGGTGGTTGTTTTGGCTGATTTGAAATAGATCTGATGTTCATTTCCTCCAAGGACTTGTATGAATTAAGAGCTACACCTGATGAGGTTTCTTCTGAAGATGGGTTCATCATGTCAGTACTGTAGTTATATGCTTCCAGGCCAGTTACTGGTCTCGACCTCTTAAGGTTCACAAACCTACGCCTTAAAGTAGAATTCCAGTGGTTTTTAATTGCATTGTCTGTTCTCCCTGGCAAAAGTTTCGCAATTGATGCCCATTTATTTCCATGCATTGCATGTGCTTCCAAAATTATACGATCTTCTTCATCTGCGGATCATAAGCTCAATAAGACTTCAGAGAGAGTACCATATACTAATCGCATATCTCCAGTGAGAAGATGATATGCAAATGAGAGCAGCTTCTGTAACCTACTGATTCAATGATAACTACACTGTGTGGCAGAAGAACCACATTCCTATTTAAAGACTCTCGTGCCCCTTCTCCAACATTCATGCAAAAGAAAACAAGAACCAAAACAAAAAGCAGATTTGAAATAACAGGAGTACTTGGTCTGCATACTGAACAAAGTACAAAAGGCCATGAATGTGAAACAGCTAGCAAGAAAAGCAAAACCACATCTGAAATAGAACTAGAATCTCCTATAACTTGAACTCTTAAACCACCCAAAAAAAAAAAGCAACTTAAGAGATCAGTTAAGTAACAGTGCCAAGATTAGACAAAGTCATGAAAATTAATAACTGTTTCCTGAATATAAACTGAAAGATGAAGCAGATATGAAACTTAATCAGCATGGGACACAACATATCCTAATGGTGAGAATGTTAGGACTAGCAAGTAATGATGTTTGAAAATGAAGGGTACAGTGCATGGGGCTCGCTCTAGCTACGATGGATAGACATTTTTGCTTAAGATTTCACAACAAGAGCTTGGGATGCAGCCTAGCCTTCTATTGGCGGGCGCCTAGCTTATAAGTAATCCATGTTATCATGTATGAACTTTAACTTCAAAAATAGAGAAGTGCATGCCATTTTTAAGGCTCCATCTAGGTCAGAAAGCTTATATTTAGTGCTCAAGATTTCCACAAAAAAGCTTGGACTGCAAACAAAATCCATTCATTTTTGTGATAATCTAACTCAAGCACCAAATCCATTTGGATCACATTGTCAACCGATGTGGAACATAGTTGAAATTATCATAGTTTAAGCAGTTGATCAAAAGATGGTCAAGAAAAAAAAAGATTTTGTGCATGAGAAAAATAGGAAAAGGATGCAAATGCACAGCATACAGGTTTTATATGACTGCCTTACTTTCTACTCCTGAGGATTCCCTCTTATTATAAACATAAGACCTTCTAGTAAGAATGATGACAAACATAACCATTTTCTCCTTTTCATAATGTTAACCAAGAGAATAGGCCTTACTTCTTCATTGAATACCATTTTTCAAATCAAGTAAGCATTACTAAAAGCTATTATCATTCTCATGGTTGTTCACCTGGTGGTGTGGGACATAGTGGATTTCTGACTGTCCTATTCAGACTAAAGCAAACCTTTATAAACATTGTGGATCTCAGGGATGAAGTAAATTTCCCAAAGTCCTACAGAAATGAGTGCTTCCATGCAGTGACACACTAAAGTTCATGAAAAGTCCACCCTGTATATATGTCTTGCTTATCAGGCAATGGACAAAACAAAGAAAAATATGAGTGCATACAGCTCTGGAAGGAGGGATAACATAGTCGTAAACCTTCTTTACAAAATCAAATATTTAGAGCTGCACACATGAATATCTAGAGATCAGTTTTTCTTTACAAAAGCCATCCCAAGTTAGTCCAATGCTATTGTAGCTCTGCTACATGCATGTGCTGTTGTCGAAATCTAAAGAAAGTTATGTCATCAATTTCAGAACATTTCACGGAAAGCAAACAAAGGATGTCATCCAAAGAACTAGTATTATCAATTACCAAGTATGTCTTTACAGATACTGATGGGGCACTAAATAACTTTACAATGACACACAAGTTAAGACAAAATGACTTGCTTGTTATAGAAAGAGAAAGGGTGGATCTAATTAAACATACAAATCAGATAACCTTGCTCAATTTGGAACTGCATCACCTAAATTAATGACCAATTTAAGCACCAATCATGGATCATGCTTGGAATGGATGACGGACAAACCTTGCTCTAGAGCTCACATTGCACAGGATCAAAAGAAAAAACATTAGAAGCACATAAGACATTTCCGACCAGAAAAGAAGTTTCTGAACAGATTTGTCCAGTACATTCTAATGTGACTATAGATTCGAAGACCCAAGCTAAAATAGACCAGTACAATGAGATTCAACCCTTTGCAAGATATAAACAAAATCTCTACTGGAAGCCGCATAATGCATATAAATTAAATAGCATGAAAGATGATTGTGGCAAACATATGTAAAGATGACAAAAAAGAAAGACATTAGTAATAGAAAAGATGGCAAGTGAGATTCATACAGAACAATCAATCAGTTGATTACGTTTTCACTTATTCAGGTTTCAATTCTTCAACACGGATATTTCAATATTTTCTACACATAGTCCGATTAGAACCATGGAATCATAGCTCATCGGGAACAAAAACAATGAACTCATACTCTGCCCACCGACACTTCATCAATTTTCAACCCAGCCTCATTCAATTATGCTTGGCTCCCAATGGCAAACATATGTAGGCCATCTAACGGCTATATGGCTAAGTTTAAAAGTTTATGATGCTTCATGAAAATTCTAAAGCAGCCTATTCAAGATTCTGTTCCACTCACTTTGGCTAATTTACAACTGCCAAAATCAACGAAGGGCCAAGCAGTAAAATCAAATAACGATATGAAGCACAATAACTTTCTTGAAATAATCATTCTAAGAAAATAAGCATTGCGGCAGAAGAAGGACTTGTATGAGGTCCACCCACTATCCACATAAATTGAAGGCAATACACACATCAATACTTAACACAAAAATCGCCTTCCCCAAACCCTGTATCTGGAACCAAAAAAGATCAAAAGCAACATATTTACAACAACAAATGGAAAAGAGAAAAAACCGAAATCCAACAAGACACAAAAACCAATCTCATAGTAACAAATTCCGAAGCAAAACAAGAACACCACATCCCTTCCAAAAACCAAAAAAAAAAAAAAAAAGACAAATTCAAAAACAAAACCCTCTTCTTTTTCTGCTAAAAGTTAAAAACAAAAATTCTGGTGGAATATAAATATTTATTGGAAAATATAACATAATATTACCCGTAAAAGGCTTTCGCTTGACGCAGGGGTCGAGCTGATTACACCAGCGGAGGCGGCACGACTTCCCAGACCGGCCCGGAATTCCTCTGGCGATCAGGCTCCAGTTCCTCGCCCCAAACTTACTCACCAGCCCAGTCAACACAGCGTCCTCGTCCGGCGACCACGGCCCCCGAACTTTTCCCTTCACTCCACCGCCGTCCTCCGCCTCCCCCGCCCCCCCCGCCCCACCATCCACCACCATTTCGTCATCCAGCGCCGACTCAACAGGTTCTTCCACCTCGCTTTTCTCCTTCGCTCCATTCATCTTATTCTCCCCTTCCATTTTCCGCTGCAAGTCTGAAACCGTACTCAGAGACAGCCTTGTAAGTTGTAACTGCAAAAGGTGTTGAAAAGACTAGGAAAAAGAATTTGATTTACAACTGTTCCTCTCTGGACGGTTCTTGTACAACATTTCCTTTAAATGACATCCGTGTCCTCCCCCAAAATGTTCTGAGTAGATTTTGATGCGATGTCGGATGATCGGAAGTTTGAGCAATACGGTGTCGTCACAATTTGGGGGTATAGAAGTAAATGCGAGCCTTTGGGGTCCACTTGAATAACAACCAACAACCACTTTGCTAGAAGTACCTAAAATTGAATAATGATGATGAGTTTGAAAGATGCGAGGAAAATAGTTCATCTTGGATTTTTCTAGGCCCGATTTAAAATTGGTCATGATTTAAATGAAATTTCTTTTAATTTTTTTAAGGAGTATAATATATTTTGAATACTTTTTTAAGCTTTTATAAATTTTATAGTTTAATTTGTTGGATTTTATAATTGTGTAGAATTAATAGAAAAATGAATTTACGATACATAAATTCTTGTGAGAACAATTATATATTGCCCTATCAAAATGAAAATGCATTTTTTTTCTTATACAATTAAAACAAATTAAATTGATCATGTATGGAATTTTTAAAATTTTTTGTTTAATTGGAAAATAATTAAAAATTTTTTGAGGATCTATAATTAAGATTTATTTTATTTACAGCTATGCATATCAAAATTAGAGTTCGAACCACATATTTCACACAAATAAATATGATGACCAGACTATTTAACCAATTAACCACTCAAAACTCTTAAAACTAGGAATTGAAAGCCTTAGATTCTAAGCAAACAAACCAAATTCCAATTAAGAAAATTACAATGTTTATTAGCAAAAGTTTGACAAATTTTAAAAATGTTTATTCAATTAACCCAATTCTTACTTTTTTATACATGCAAAGATATAAAGAGTTCAATAAAATTAAAATCTAAAATCTCACAATGCCACTAATCAATTGAATACTGAGCAACCAAATTCCACCTTCATTTGCTATATTTGCAAAATGTTTGCCATTGTTTTGGTTACAACAAGGAAAAGATCCACCTTGCCCTAATCCATGGCATTACAGTTCTCCCATTTAAAAGTTTAAGAAATGTAAAATGAATAATTAACTTAATAATATCATTTTTAGGTTTGACGATGAGGTGGGTTTGGAGTTGATTTTTCCTAAATTCGAATTCGTTAGAAAAACGTTTTAAAATCCACCCATTCAATCCCACATGTTTTAGTTTTGAAAATCTCAATCCGCCCCGCATTAAATATATAAAACTTGCACCTTCTGCTCCATCTCACTTTGATCCATCCAATTCGTAACAACTCAGTATAATTTTAAAGAAAACAATAGCTTTGTTTTTATAAATATCATAGTCATAAAATTAAACACAAATTTTGTTAATTTTTTAATTCGTTAATAGTCTGTGTGATATGTCAATTTATGAACAATTTCATAAAAGTTAAAATAATTTAACATGAGAATATCGAATATGCCAACAAAAAATTAGAATATAAAAAAGTTAATTATAAAAATGATTAACTCTACACTTGATGCTCTAGCATAACTCTCCATCATCAACAAGCAGATGGTACTAAATGATCTTCGTCAACTTTGATGTCATCATTAATTGTAACATAATCACCCAATTCGAGAGGTTTTTCATCTAAAATTAAAAAATAAATTATTAATGCTATAACAAACTAATATATAAATAATTTGATACAATTTAATGAAAAAAAATGAAATCATAAAAATTAAATAAAACGTAAAATATTACCTTTTTCTGCAACCCACAACCAATTTTGAGCACAAATTAAAACTTTTATTGTTATTGCTTTTAATTTACTACGGTGATGACTAATCAACTGACTCCCAACACTAATATATACTTATTTAAATAATTAAGTAAATACTCAGGGCAACATAGATTAGGTTGATCCTGAATCCAACTCCACTCCACCTTACATAAAATTTACATTAAAATCTACCTAGTCGGCAATCCCATGTAGAACATGTAGAATAGCCTTTTTACCTACCCCATGCATGGTGAGTCGGAGTAGATACTTGTGGGATGGGTTCAAATTATCAAATCTAATTATTTTTATATTTATAAATTTCAAATCTAAAATTTTAAGTAAAAATTTGTACAAACAAAAAGAGTGTTTAGGACGCGTTTTAAAACTGATTTGTATTATTTGGTGTCACATTTTGATTATCAGTTAGGAATATTGTAACTTCATCATTTATTGATGTTGTTTAATTATTCAATTTGAAAATTTATTAGCAAATAAAATAGACTATGGTTACCATATATATATTAGATCAATTTAAAAACGTTATGTTCCTATTATAAAAAATATGATTTATCATGCATAATCTCAAATATCATTGGTTCAGTATGTAAATTATATAATACAATGTAACAGAAAATAAATAAATAAATAAATCCATTAAAATGTAAAACAACATATAAGTTGTTGTGCTTAGACATTCATTATTTAAGTTTCGGACAATCATTTCAATAATTGCATGTTAGATTTAACTTATGAATGAATATATAAACTTACATTTTATGCTGGTTTGAGTATATCAATGATGTTTTCCAATATCACATTAGGAATAGTTACGAGCCTATTTGTTTATGTTTTCATCCCTCATTTTCATTTTCACAGTCCATTTTCATAAACCATGTTTCAAATCATTTTTATTTTCACTCAAAATATTTTTTATTTTCATTTTCAGCTTTTTTTCTAAATACATCCTATCATCCTGCCAACACATAAATCGAATTAAAATTTAATTTGACATACAACACCTATTATCATTTTAAAATTAATAAAGTACACATATTTTAAGATATAAATCTTTTTAACTGTAAAAAATATAAATCAACTAATTTTCCAATCCTACACATACCCTACTCATTACTTTCCAATAAAACATTCAAATACAATTTCATTTTTCATATTCAAACCACAACTACTTTTTCAACTTTTAAAAATGCATGGAAATGAAAATGAGCTTTGAAAATATATCCAAATGGACACTAAGAAAGATTTCGCTTGTTTTATAAGAAATAAGAAGAACTACAAAAATTCAACTAACACCTTGAAACTGATTGGAGATAAAATTGATAGTTTTGAAGTAATGGAATGCAAATTTTGGACGAATCTTTTAAATTTAGAAGTTGTTTGGCTAAATTTATTTAAAAGATCTTATAAGTTCTTATATTTATAAGATATTTTTGAAAATTTTCAAACTATTATATCTTATTTTAAAAATCAACTCTTAAAATATTTAGATAAAATGAGATTTTAGAACTTATAAAATATTAGTAATGGTAATTATATAATAAATATGGTTAAAATTAAATGACTTTGCAAAGATATTAAAAAATTAGGAATAACTTACTTTTTAAAAAAGAACTTATATAATCCCAATATCTTATTTAGGTATTTGTTTAAAAAACAATTTACTAAATACCTTATAATATTTTATAAACTCTCAAACACCACATAAATTATTTTAAGAAATTTATAGACTTACCCAATCACACTCGAAAAGTCTACTTTTAAATCATCGCTGGCTGATTAATTGGGTTAGAATTTTCTTAAGGCCATTAGAACTAGAAGACCCTTTTACATACTTATTTATATTGACATAATTCTAAAATTTTGAATTTTTTTTTGGAAACCACAGAGAAAATCTTAATTTTAGAAGCTCTATAAAATGCGAAAGTTTTTCGACACGAGCTTATTTTCAGTAGCAGACTAATCTTCACTTTTCACAATTTTTTTTTTGCCTTTTGAAAAATAAATTATTTTCTGTTTCATAAGGAAATTATTTAATAAGGAAGAAAATTAGTGACTGGTGGTTGAAATAGGTATTATAGTTATGGGCTGACACTGCTGTATTTGGACTATTCTTAATGGGCCAAATCTGTATCCAATAAATTGGGCCTTGAAGGGGCACCGTTATTATAGTCAAACTCAAACTCGCTCGGCGCTCCTTCATTCTGAAGTCTGATGTACCGCTCTTTTCCCCTCCGGGCAGTCGCTCTGTCAAGCAGAACATTTGTTTGAGGAAATGCGTGAGAGAATATTTCAAGAACAAAAACCCATCAACACTCTAAGAAGATCCCCCAGATTCCTTCATGAAAACGATACCGGCGTAACGGGGACTCCAAAGCCTGCACCAAGCAAAATCCGTGCTCTTGATGCCTTTTCTACACCTCTCGGTTCCTCAATTACCAAAACCCAGAAAAATGGCGAGGGGATTTCTCAGAAGGGAGGGAAGAGCGTTGCCGGGATGAAAAGCTTGACGAAATCGAGCGAAGGGTCTAGAAAGTCTGCAAGATTGGATAGTGGGGCCAATTGGAGTAGCCTGGAGTCGCAGAAGCAATGTGTGATAGAGAAGAGGGTGACAAGGAGTTCAGTTCGTGGAAGAAGGAGTAGATTTGTAAATAGTCAGGACAATCAGTGCGATGAAATTTCAGGGAAGGGAGATAGGAAAGTTACTGAGGTAAAAGGTTCAGAGAAACCTGGCAAAAGGTCTAGAAGGTGTGCAAGATTGGACGGAGGAGCCAATGTGAGTAAAAATGAAGAAGTCCTGGAATCACCTAAACAATATGTGATAGAAGAAAGGGTGACAAGGAGCTTGGTTCGAGGAAAGAAATTTTTAAGTAGTGAAGTCAATGAGTCTGGTTCTGAGGAGGATTATGGAGATAGGGTAGGGGTTTTGTCAAAAGAAGGTAAGGCTAAAGTTGTTGCTGAGTTTTGTAAGCAAAGCATTGGCAACACTGAGAAGAGGGTAACTTGTACCTCTGGTCGAGTAAAAATGATTCCTTTGGTTGAGAAGGCTAGCAATGTGTCGGCTGAGAGCTGGCATAAAGTGGCTGTGTCAGACAAAAGAAAGAATAAAGGTGACAATGAGTTATCCAAATCATATGTGAGCAAAAGAGATGTCGAAGAATGTGGCACTAAGAGGGGAAGTGGAGACAGAGTATGTGAAAGGAAGATGCACATTGGTGAGAAGAGGAAGAGAGATCAAGTTGAGGAAGAGTGTGAGACTGTTCGAGGGTGGACTAAGGAACAAGAATTGGCTTTGCAAAGAGCTTATTTCACTGCAAAGCCCACACCTCATTTTTGGAAGAAAGTTGCTAGAATGGTAATGTGCTTTTATGAAGTTCTTATAATTCTTGGTTTTCATTTTTTCTATTTCCTTGTCATCTGCTTTGCCTTTACTGCTCGTGTGAGAGAAGAAATATTAGGCTGTATTAAGGATCCAACTTCACTCCAGTTCCACTATGCTCTGGAGCCTGGGATGCAGCTGGTGCGTGTGATGGTCCCAAAACTCCATAGTTCAATTAAAGATGACTAATAAATTTTCTCCAACAAAATGTAATGATGGAGGCATCTGTTATGGCAAAAACCAGAGTTCCAACGAGGAACATTTACGTGAAATTTGGGATTGGAAAATTGGTGGATGAGAAGATTATTTTTGGACTGAATATTTAGCTGTTGAATTTAATGTCTGGATTGAAGGCAATAAGTAAAAGAAAATGAAAAACCGATGTAGAGATGAGTGTGTGCTTTATTATGTGTAAAATATCATCTTTGGATCATTAGATTATTGGAGTTTAATTGGTCAGGTCTCATGCTTAGCCTCTAAACATGTGTTTTGAAGTAAAAATTGTTAAGAGAAGGATATTAGTTACTAAAAAAGTGTGAAAATTGCACAAGGTTGATTTTACTAAATAATTCCAATCTATCTATCTATCTATATATGGATAATGGATATTAGAGTTAAAGTAAGAAAATGATATGAATATATATATCTATATACCTAAAATAAATGAATAAAAGAAGGAAAATATTCTAACACTTCCCTCAAGCATATATGTCAACCATACTCGTTACACAAAGTCCTAAACGACATGGCCCCTAAAGCTTTGTTGAACACGTTCTGCTGCCCATTCCAAAGAACAAGTAAATGGGCACTAAATCTTTATCTCATCATAGCAACTTCGATATGCTTAGTTTTTTCATGAAAGGCCAACTTACTAGCAATGTGGATACCTACCCAAATGTCTTACTGCATAGGTAAAGACTCACTGTAAATTAAGCACTATTCTCCAAGTAAATTCTTGAGTCACATTATATCTCTAGCAGTATTTGCCACAGTTGTCAAAAGCGCTCATAGCGCGCTATAGCGCAGCGCGATGCGAAGCGCACACTATATGCTTTGTGTCAGACTGTGCAACAAGGTTAAACATAGCGCGTGCTTTGTTGTGCTATTTGCGCTATTGTGCAGTAGCGCAGCGCTACTTGCGCTACAGTGAACCTAGTAGAAAGAAAAGAAGAGAATGAAATTGCTGCTCAACTTTTAGGAAAAAGAAAGGATTTACCATGTTAGGACTTTAACTTCTGCCCAATACTCTAAAACCCACCCCGTCTTCATGATTTTTGCCCTCCCCACTAGCAAGAAACGAGTGGCGACAGCCTTCTTCTTCATGCGATGAGCAACAGCAAGCAGCAGTCCTCTTCTTGCATTCTCCCCTCTTCATCTTGTTTTCATTTTTTCATTTCTTGTTTCCGTCATCTTCTTCTTCCAAGGCTTTTTGTCTTTTTTTTTTTCCCTTTCTGTCTTTTTATCTTATTGTACTTAAATGCTAATTTTGACTTTTTGTCTTTTTTTTTTTCCCTTTCTGTCTTTTTATCTTATTGTACTTAAATGCTAATTTTGACTTTTTGTCTTTTTTTTTTCCCTTTCTGTCTTTTCATCTTATTGTACTTAATTGCTAATTTTGATTTCCAAGGATAGGCAGAAACTATATATTAATTACTAGGTAATTAAATGCTAATTTTGGTTTCCAAAGGTGGGCAAAAACTAAATATTAATTACTAGATAAAATTTTTTTTCAGGGCTTTGAAGTAAATTCTTGATTTACTAAATTTATGTAATTGTTCAAGTGTTAAAGTTTTAATTTCTTAATTATTATGCTTAAATGCTAAATTTAATTTACTAATCTTTTCTCATGCTGAATTGTTGGTTTGGTATTCAAAAGTGTCTTCATTGTTTTGTGATTATTTAGTTGTTTATTCTTTATAATAGGTAAAATATATTGATATTTGGGTATATATTAAAAATATATACATATATAATTATTGTGCGCTTTATTTTAATAAAGCGTGCGCTATGCGCTATAGCTCCAGCATGCCTTTGTGTGTCACTGCGTTTCGCGCTACTGACAACTATGGTATTTGCATAACCTTGTACTCAACTTCTAAATTGAATCTAGCCACATTGGTTTGTTTCTTGCTGTTCTAAGTCACTGGATTCCCCCAAACTTGGGAGCAATACTCGGAAGTAAATTTTCTGTCATTTTTAGGACCAAGTTTGCATCATAATTGTTACAAAACAGGGATTATTTTCATTGATCGTTAGTTCTGATACAAAGGGGATATATACACACAATATAAATGGACCAACTAAGGAAGTAGGCTAAATCAAATCCCTAAGATTGTGCATCTATACAGCTAGCATATATGTACTAAATATACAATCTAACACTCCCCCTCAAGCTGGATCATAGATATTAATCATGCCCAACTTGTTACAGATATAATCAACTTGAGTTCCATTCAAGCCTTTAGTGAAGATATCTCCTAGTGGATCGCTTTGTTTTGACATGTCCAGTGTACATGAGATTTTCTTGAATCTTTTCACGAACGAAGTGATAGTTAATCTCAATATGTTTAGTCCTTTCATGAAATACTGGATTAGAGGCAATATGAAGAGATGCTTGATTATCACGCCATAACTTTGCAGGTGTAGATGGCTTAAACCTAATTTCAGTTAAAAGCTGGTGGATCCACATGACTTCACAAACTAACTAAGCCATAGCTCTATATTTGGATTCTGCACTTCACCTAAAGACTACATTTTGTTTCTTACTCTTCCGAGATACCAAGTTTCTTCCAACAAAAACACTGTATTCTGTAGTGGATCTTTTATCAATTTTGGATCCTGCCCAATTTGCATCTGAGAAGCATTTAGTATTGGTGTGCTCATGATTCTTATAAAGTATTCCATGACCTGGAGCACCCTTTAAGTAAAAATCGAACTTTAAACAAAATTATTTTGATTTAACCATCTCTTTGTCTACTTGAATCGGATATTTTGAATACCAACTAATATTTTGAATACTAACTAATCACATAATATCCCCAACAATTTCAAAATCTCCCTGGCGAATGGCTTGTTCTCCCCGGTCGGAATAGGTGGATTAATTCCTTCCCTTAAAACCGTACTTGAGAGTTTCCTACCTCGTACGGCTCATCAATTCTTTTGGTGTCCTGTTACCATATCGAATGGGATTTCTCAGTGATTTATCCCATTTTTCAGGTTAACCAAAGAGGTTCATTACATGAGTTTTAAACTGAAATTTGGATTCAATTTTGATTAATAATCCGTTTTATTTCATTTTATCTTTTTTGCATACGATTTGTTCTAAAGCTGCCTATTGATTGATTGTAGGTGAGGACATAAATTAACTGACAATATAGACGAAGTGGGCAATATCTGGACGAGTTACTGTGAGATAATTCAATTTCCCAACTACCCTTATATATTTATCGGGATCGTCAAATAAATCACTATCTCTATTCAATTGTAGGTTAGGAGTCATGGGTGTACTGCATGGCTTGGCTCCTAATTTTCCTATTTTAGTTAGTAAGTCAAGCACATACTTCCTCTGTGACAAGAAAATAAAAATGCCTTTCCTTTTCCTTATAACCTCAACACTCGAGAAATATTTTAATTCTCCCAAGTCTTTTGCGTTTAACTGATTGTGCAAACAAGATTTGAGAGATGAGATTCCTTTTGTATCACTTTTGGTAATAACAATATCATCTACATAAAGAAGGAGGATTTCACTAGAATTAGATTGTCTGTAGAATACTAAGTGATTACATTTGCTCTTCTTCATTCCAAATGTCTGAATAGCTTTACTAAATTTTCCAAACTAGGCATGAGGACTTTGCTTTAACCTATATAAGGATTTTCTAAGATAGAAAACTTTCCCATACTTCCCCTGAGCAACAAGCTTAGGTGGTTGCTGCATGTAAACTTCCTTGTGAAGGTCACCATGTAAAAAGGTATTTTTGATATCGAGGACTTTGCTTTAACCCATATAAGGATTTTCTAAGATAGAAAACTTTCCCATACTTCCCCTGAGCAACAAGCCCAGGTGGTTGCTCCATGTAAACTTCCTCATGAAGGTCACCATGTAAAAAGGCATTTTTGATATCCAATTGGTGCAGAGGCTAGTCATAAGTGGCAGCTGTGGAAATGAAGAGCTGGGCAGAGGTCAATTTAGCAATTGGAGATAATGTATCAAAATAATCTACTCTAAAGGTCTGAGCGTAGCCTTTGAGTACAAATCTGGCTTCGAGTTAGGCTCAGATCCGTCAGCACTGAATTTAATAGAAAACACCCATTTGCAACCAATGGCCTTTTTCCTTTGGGGGTGAATCTACCAAATCCCAAGTACTATTTTCATCTAGGGCATTCATTTCTTCCATCATTGTATCATGCTAGCTAGGATGAGATAATGCCTCTTTAACAATCCTGGGAATGGTTACAGAATCAAGTGATGTAACAAAAGAGTAAGAAGAAGGTGATAAATGGTTATAGGAAACAAAAGAAGAGATTAGGTAAGTGCATTGTCGTTTACCTCTATGAAGAGCAATTGGAAGATCAAGATTAAAGTTTGTAGTGACAGGATCTGATGGTGGAGCAATTGATGAAGGACATGATTCAGTATCCTCTTGTCATAATTCAGTATCCTCTTGTCTCTGTTCAGTAGTGACTTATTTTCTTGAGTATGTCCTAATAATAAGAGGCTTGTCTGGAATAGTACAACTATCTAAAGAAGTAGTAACTGTATCATTATTGTTACAGGTGAGCGCTTGGCTCGCTTGAGGAGACCAAGCAAGCTAGGCGCTACCTTCTAAGTGGGGTGGGGCACCCGCAGCAAGGCGCACATGGGTGGGCACCTGCAGCAAGGTGCCTCTGGTAAGTGAGGCCAATACTAGTGTGTGTGTGTGTTTTTTTTTAAATTATAAATAAAAAATAAAATTTCTTAAAATAAAACCGAAGCCCTAACTAATAAAATAAAGAAAAGTGGCCCACCACCTACTTTGTCTACAAACCCATTTTGCTGCCGCCCTTCCATCACCGCTCTAGGTATAGTTTTTCTTTTCTTTTTTTTTAACTTTTTTCTGTTTTATGTAAACAAGTAAGATTTTAGGTTTTTTTAATTCCATTTAACTTATTTTAAATCAATATTTGCTTTTTTTCTATTTTTTGTAATTATTTTGCTTATTATTTTTTTAATGTTTTAAGTTTATTTTTTGTTATTATTTTGTTTATGTTTTATTTTTTTACTGTTTTTTCATTTAAAATTTGTTTAGTGTTTCTGTTTTTAACTTTTTATTTTCAATTTTTTCTTTTCTTTCTTTCTTTTTTTCTGTCTTTTTGCTTTTTTTTTTTAATTTTTTTTCATATTTTTTCATTTGTTTTGTTTTTTATTCATACTTTATTCTAAAATTTAAATATATTATTTGGCATTACATTTGAGTAGGATGAGGATGTAATATCATTATCTGTTGTTAATTGACTATATATTAGTATTTTTATGAGTTATGAATAAATTTTTGAAGTGTGAACTCAGATTTTTTAACATTATTTATATGTCCATATGTTTTTTGTCATCTAAAACATGTTTTTTTGGAATTTTTGCACTATATCTATCTATATATATATTTTTAAATTGTCGCTTTGGTCGCCTTTTGGTCGCTCGCCTCTCGCCTTAAAAATGGGCCTTTTGCCCCCCTCTTGCCTCTCACCTTTAATAACTATGAACTGTATATATTAACAAATCATCATCCTCCCCTTGATTAACATAAGTAGAAGAACTAGAAAAGAAAGGTTTGTTCGCGAAAAAGGAACATCAATGAGCACCAGATATGTGTTAAGATCAAGACAAAAGCAACGATGCCCTCTCTGAAGAGGAGAATATCCTAGGAAGACACACTTTAGGGATTTGGGATCTAATTTAGTGTCGAACATCTCAAACAAAACACGTATTACTAAAGCTTTTAGGTTCCAACGGGAAACACAAGTTTATTAGGAAAAAGAATATGATAGGGAATCCCACCATTGAGGATTGAGGAAGGCATGCGATTGATGAGAAAACAAATAGTAGAAACCGCATTTGCCCATAAACTTTTGGGAACTTGCATCTGAAATAGAAGGGCACTAGCTGCTTCGAGAAGGTGTCTGTTTTTCATTCTACTACACCATTTTGAGAACGTGTATCAACACATGATGTTTGGTGAATGATCCCATTCTTAATCATGTAAGATTGGAATGTGTCTAAGAGAAATTCTGTGGCATTATCACTTCGTAAGATATGAACAGAAGCATTAAACTGAGTTTTTATTTTAGTGCAAAAAGCACAAATATGTGAGCACAATTCAGAACGATTTTACATTAAAAATAACCAAGTCACACAAGAATTGTCATCAATGAAAGACACAAAATACTTGACACCGTTTTTGGAAGTAATAGAACATGGCCCCCAAACATCAGAATGTACAATTTCAAAAGGGAAACTTGCTCTCTTATTGACTCTAGGATATAATGGAAGGTGGTAGTGTTAGGCAAACTAACAAGACTCACAATCTAAAGAGGAAATACTAGAAAACTCTGGATAAAGCTACTTCAAAACAGATAGAGAGGGATGCCCTAACATACAATGAGCCTCGAACGGAGTAGAAACACTAGGACATGCAATGGCTTTAAGCACTTGAGTATCCAAAACATAGAGGCCTCCCAATTCATGTTCTTTACCAATAATCCTTTTCATCATGAGATCTTGAAAGAGTCGATGACTAGGAAAGAATGAGATGCTACAATTAAGATCATAGGTAAGTTTGCTTATTGAAATCAAATTGAAAGAGAATTTGGGTAAACTTAGAACAGAGTTCAAGAAAATGGATGGAGTGGGATTAGTAGTGCTGGAACAAAGAATATAAGAATGTGAACCATCTGCTAACACAACAGGTGAAGATGATGTACATGATTGAAATGTGGAAAGAATACTAGAATTACCTATCATGTCGTCTATTGCACTAGAGTCAATAACCCATTTGGATGATGAAGAAAGAAGGCATGTATTTGTTTTACCTATCTCGGCAAACGTAGTGATAGGAGTAGAAGAAGCATTCACTAATTCTTGGTACTAGGTAAACTCGTCGGCAAAGACCAAAATTGATTTCTCAGGGTTAGCATTTGTGAGAGCAACTTTAGCAGATTGGTTGCGTTGATTCTTGTTTTGTAGTTTCTTACATAATTGCTTTGTGTGCCTAGGTTCATGACAATAGTATCAAACAACTGTCCCAGAATCTCGGTTACCAGAATTTTTGCTAGTTTCCCCCCCTCCTTTACCATTTTTAGTCCCATTGGTCCCGACTGATTAATGCACTAGTAGGCTGTCGTGGAGAGGTAATCTCAGTGCGGAGTATTCTAGTGAAGACATCTTGAAGAGATGGGATCTCAGAATTGGAAAGGATTTGTGTCTTTGCTGCATCAAACTCAGAAGGAAGATCAACTAGAAAACTTGCTACAGCTATTTGTTCCCTCTGAGCTTGTTGGGCTTTTATATCTGTACTAAAAGGCATCAAAGAATTTAACTCTTCATAAGTATGTTTAAAGTCCATAAAATAGGCTGTAATGGTTCTGTCTTTGCTTATCAGCATGGTGGAATGCTTTGCAAACTTGAACATTCTTGACACATTTCCTTTACCAGAGCATAAAAATTCAAGGTAATTCATCAGCTCTTTAACAAATTCACTATGACTAACTAGGCAGGTTACCTTACTGCTAATTGAATTCAAAATTTGCAATATCAACCGAGTATCATCACTAAGCCATGTCTACTTATCTTTGTCATCTTTAGGTGGTTCTCCTATAATATGATCATCCTTATCTATGCTTCTTGGATAGTTTTACTCCAATCCAAATAATTAGACCCAGCAAGTTTATTTTCAGTAATTCGGGATGCTACTGGGATAACATCAATAATTACTATTTTTGTTTTCAGTCATTATAACTCTTTAATTGGTTCAAATATGGTCTAGATATCCAAACGCACAACACAAGGTAGCACAACCCTATAGCCTCAGGAAACAAGAAACTGAAATAGAGATCAAAAGGAACAAAAGCACCTTGCAATATGAAAAGTCTCGAGAACAGCACTCAACCACCCAACTGAAGTCTGGAAAGGAGTCGATGCTGAAAAAACAAACCGCTGGCCAACCACAGGTCCCAAAAGCTTCCATGTGTCCCTGCGTGAGAAAGGGTTCTGCTGCATGAGTGGCGCACGATGTCCGCTTGCGAGGTGTTTGGCTACTGAAGGAATAGGAATACGCTGATCTTGATGTCCCGACTCTATTCCAAGTGCCGGTGAGATCAAATGAACACCGTGAATAGGCACCCAAAAGATTCAAAGAAAACTGTCCAGAAGAATGAACAGAACAGCCGGAAAATGAGCTAAGCCAAGTATGGCTTTGGCACCATGTTATAAAACAGAGATTAATTTCATTGATCATTAGTTTTGATACAAAGGGGATATATATATATATATACACAATACAAATGGACTAACTAAGGAAATTGGCTAAATCAAATCCCTAAGATTATGTATAATCAAATCCCTAACATTATGCATCTATTCAGCTAGCATATATACACCAAATATACAGTCTAACAATAATAGGCTTTCATCTTCTAGCATCCGTGCCTCTTGAATAGCAAACTCTTACTAGGAGAGACCTTGATGTATTTCATGACCCTAAGAGTAGCTTCTCAGCAAATAGGTATTAGGTAGTAGCTTGTTCATAATCTATCCAACCACTCCAACTGCGAAGGAGATGAATTGAATTGAGGAAATTGAACATTAGAAATAATTCACCCTTTCCTTAGAGAACTAGTTAACATTACTATGTAGATTCCACCAAAAAAACAACTGCAATGGTGATAGAGAAAAACCTACCCGTACTAGCACAAGAAATCAAGCCCTAGAAAATGGAGCTGACACAAAATCTCAAATAATGGACTAGAATTGATGCTTTATTGAAAGCATAATCATATTATGATGTTTAGTTGCTCCCAACTCACTGATCACTCCAACTTAAGATGTAAGGGTCTAGGGAAGCTCCTGTGCCGTGCATTACATGTCAGTTCCACTTCCAGGTTTGAATGAGTTTTATTTCTGATAGTGAATCACAGGTTCATTTTAGCATCAAGAACTATGTGCCTTTGTTGCCAATGCTCTAGAGTTCAGTAGAATGAAAACCTGAGTGTTATATTCAATCCATTCTTATATGTTGGTTTAATTTTTATTTAGAAGAATTGAATGTAACTTTCATTGTCAATGTCTTGTCTGCCTTTCTTTCTGATATGCTTATGTAATCTGCTACTTATTTGGAAAAATGGGGAAATTGTGACCTCCTGTTTATGTTGCCCTCGTTTAGATGATGTGAAGAAGGTTAGGAGCTAAATGTTAATGCAACAGACTTTATATGCCTGGAATTCTGTATAAGAAGGAATGGTTTGCTTTCAGTTTTTTATTCTAATTTGTCAGAAAAAAATCATGGCCTGATATGTACGTCCACAAGTGTCTTCTTGAAGGCTGGAATATAATTGGGCTGCTGGGTGCCCTTTTATAATGCAAGCTGATTGTTTTTTGTTGCAAGCTTCACTCACCTAGCAAATGAAATTTAGTAATCAATTTTGGGAGTGTCTTTGGATTGTAGTTGTCGATCCCCATCTGCTCTTGGATTGACTATGATGCGACATAAACTAGCTGCTTTCCATGCAAAATAAACAGTACATGAAATTTCTACAATTTTCTGGACCGAATGAGGCCGCCATTTGTCACATTTTTAATGCTAGAATGTTTTCCTTGACACATCTTCTACCTTTATTTTGATATTATTACTCAGTATTGGAACTCTGCTGCAGGTACCTGGAAAATCTGCAGAGGAATGTTTTGAAAGAATTCATTCCGATCACTTAACCCCATCTCAACCTCAAACACGTTCAAGGGCAAACAGGAAGGAACCATCACCCATCTCATTTTCAGCTAGTAAGTTGCTTAGTCCTGCTGAGAAGAAAACTAAAATCCCTAGATCTGGCAGGAGGAAGACACTTGTAGCACAGAAGACCGTGAGACAACTATTGCGAAGGCAACAAAATGAAGATAAAGATTATGAGGCAGATTTATTTGCTGTTCTTGAGCCATCAGTGGATCCAGTTTCTCTCAATCTTCAAGATGTTACTACATTTGCCTCACCAGCACCAAACCAAGCATCTGGCATTCTTACAAGATGCAGGGAGATGTCTTCATCAGCCCATGAAAAGCATCCCTCGAGATTACAAAGCTTGAGCAAAGCAGCTTTTGTTAGTCCCCCAGTTTTGAAGCAGATTAAAAACAAGGCTTTGCATGAGAAATATATAGATCAGCTACATTGCAGGGATGCCAAGAGAAAGGCAGAATCATTAAGGAATGCAAAATGCAATCAGGATCAAAACGATAAAAAGGTGAGTCAATTAGAAGTAAATTCAATAAAAGTTGCAAAAGATGCTCTAGTTTTCAATGCGCTAGATGCTATCAATCAGTTCCGGAGTATGCAATCCTGCACAAATGATAATAGTGATGACAACGATAATACCAATCGTAGTGATGAGGATGAGGATGAAGATGAAGATGAAGATGAAGATGAACTTTGTTAAATCTCTGTTTGCTATTGCATTCCATAAAAAAGTAAACTGAGGAATAGTCTGTATACAATCCTGTGAATTTGTAGTGATGGGGTTGGCGGCAAATCAATCTTTAAGTATGGTGTTTCTTGAGAAAGGGAAGCAAGTTGATTCTGCCGATGGATGCCTTCTGTATTATGCTAATAGCAATGGACTTTATGTTCTTGGCTGATTCACTGGTTAAGTACAGGGCCATTGATCCTCTCCATAAGATCTATTAGTTCTCACTGTTATATTACTTGAGGCCCTTAGTTTGACAATTAGCTATCCTCCTCGAGCAGAATATGACTTCACATGGAATTCAAATTTGTAGGGGACTATAGTTTTGCTGTCATTCGCTGACATAATCCCCATTGGCTCCAGCTTTTCACTCTTTGCCAACTTCAAATGGTAATAAAGTGTCAAAATAAGTCGAGGGGCTAATTGACTAAGTGGGATCACTTTCATATGTGGTGTAAAATACGATATTTAAATTCTAACGAATTCTTGGTCATGGTGTGGACATGAATGTGAATAAAAAAAATGTCTAAATTTATTCGTCACTTGTGGGGTTTTTTTCAAAAGAGGTTTTGAGATTTTAAATCTTGGGTAATTATAATTATTTGTGTGGTTAGATACACTCTTGATTTATTATATGCATAGTTGTGATTATTTAAAATTCTGAATTGAGGGATATTTTGTTTGCTTTTTTAAGAATAATTCTTCTCTAAAATATTCTGTTCGATGTGGTGTGATGGGTTATTAATCCTTATAAAGTGGTGGTTACTGTTGAAATTATATCAATCAAACATTTATAAAACTAATGTTCAAATTAGATAATACATTCAAATTGATAGCTAAATATAATTCTGAAAATATTTGCTTATAATTTAGTTCTTCACCTTTGGACCAAAAGCTTCAACATGACATGCAAAACATGATTGAAAAAGAAAGTTAGTGACACGATATTAAGGGACACTATTGAAATCATTAGTAATTATATACATTTAGTAACAATAATATTCATAGTGTCAAAGTAATAATTTTTCACTAATTATATAGTGACAATTTTTTTAAGGTGAATTACAACTATTATTCCCGAGGTTTGTGGTAATTATAAATTTTTTTTCATTTTTTTAAAAATTACAAAAATACCCCTCAAGTTTGTCACCATCCAACAAATTAATCTAGTTGTTAGTTGCCGTTAGTGTTTTTGAAAAATTTCGTGAAAAATAGCATGTGAAATTTCAAAATTGTGAAATTTTAAAATTACCCCTCAGGTAAAAACCTCAATTTTGACTAGATTTGATCCTAATTTGTAGATGAAAATATCCTTGAGGGTCGTAT
>JACGDI010005557.1:714154-736026 GCA_014898725.1 Jacaranda copaia
CAATGGCTGCTTGCTACCCATGGCAACTACAGCTTCCATGGGTAGTAGCTGCTGACCATGGCCTGGCCATAGTTAGTGGAGGAAGAAGAAGAAGGAGGCGAAGGGGAGGAGATTTAATATTTTTTAAAAAAATTTATCTTTTTTAATTAATAAATAATTTAGTTAAAATATGTAATTAACTTTTTTTACTTATTTATTTTTAATTAATATAGTTTTTAATTTTTTATTTGTTGTGTTTTTTATTAATTCATAAATAAAACTAAATTTTGTTAATTATTTTAGATATATTTATTATTTGGATAAATAATTTAATTATTTTAAATATCTTTATCTTATATATGATTATTATTTTGATAAATATTTAAATATATTTAAATTTTTTTGTCTTATTTAATTACTAAATAATTTAGTTAAACTGCATGTATTTAAATTTTTTACTTATTTATTATTAATTAATATAGTTTATTTTTATTTTATTATGTTTTTAATTAATCAATAAATTTAACTAAATTTTATTAATTATTTTAGATACATTTATTATTTGAGTTAATAATTTGATTATTTTAAATATCATTATTTTAGATATGCTTATTACTTCAATAATGTTTAATATGTAACTCAACTTACGAATATTTTTCTTATTTAATATTATTAAATAAATTTAATTATATAAATAAATTATTTTAGATATATATACTATTCAACAAAACTCAAAGTTTTAAGATGCCATAATACATAGAGGGGTATGAGGGGTATTCTAGTTTTGTCATTTCATCAATTTTCAGCCTTTTTTTATTTTTTTAATAGTTTTGATGTTTGGCCATTTTTGACTTTTTACATTTTTTTTGTATACCTTACAAATAGATTTTGTCAATTTAGAAAATTTTATGTAGTATTTGAAAAAATGAATATTTTTTCGTAGTTACGCCAAACTTCAAGGGCGGTAGCCGTAGTTTACCCATTTTTTTGGATATATTATCACTATTGAATATTGGAAATCAGACAATTCAACGTAAATTTCATATTCACAATTGGTAACACATGTATAGTAAAATTTTTTAGTGACAACAAATTTAGTCATAACAAGCTTATCTTTATACATATCTCACTAATCATCAAAATTAATAATTTATACATAACTTTTATTACCACTAAATTTCAAGAATTCATTATCATGACATTAAGATAGTGATTGGCATGTAAGAATAGAATTATGTCGGAATGAAATGATTTTAGAAATAGAGTGGAAATGAGAAAAGAATGGTATTAAATTTTATTACTTTATACAAATCATGATAGGACAGCTTTAACATTTTCTCAACAAAATTAATTATTTTTTCATGTAACATATATACATTACATGTCCCTTGTGAAAACTTTTAGATCTTTCATGTAATACCCCTAGAATTCCTTTATGTTGATATTTTAACTTGATAATATTTTCCTAAATTTATTTAATATTTTTTATAATTTTTTGAAAGTTTTATGGGTTAAAATATAAATATTAATTAGACCATAATATAAATTAGGAGGGGTAAATGTTTAATTTCTATAACCTAGCGAACCCAATGTGAGGTTCTATAAAATTTGCTAGCCAAATTGGTTTAAAATAAAACTTTATGGACATAACCAAAAAGTTTATTAAAATTATTGGGGTCAATATGTAATAAGGAAAAAGTTGATTTTATAAATAGTTACTTTTCAATTTAACCCCCATCATCTCTTCCTTCTTTAGCTTCTTCACCGTTTCCTTTCTTTCTTTAGTAACTCTCTGGGGAACCCCAAAACCTAAAACTGACTTGACCATCTTCTTCATCTCCACTTCAAGACCTCAACCATACCTTCATCTTGCAAAACCGACCAGTGAATCACCGACAATAGTCGATCAAACAGAGCTTCCCAACGGTGGTGGTAGTTTCTCCATTTTGGTGACTAATACTTGGATTGGAGTATTGAGTTTTACAACCCTCAGCTCAAGGAGCATTTTGGTACCTTTAGCTCCTAAAATCGACCACTGATGATGGAGAAATTTGAAGAAAATTAGTACGGTGGTGTGAGGAGGTAGGGCAACTTTTTGGCAGAAATTAGGCGGTGATTTGACGTTGTTTGTTGAAATTGATTGAGGGCTTTGGTTCTATGAGCTGAGGAGCATCTCTTGGTGATGGTGGTTCAATTTTCTGGCAGTGACTAGGTAAAATCATCGTCTCGTTGCGATGAACGCATGCATGCAATCTGATTGCCGAAATTCCACCTCGTTTGTGAAAAATTGATATAATAATGATGATGATTGTGTATGTAATTACATGCATATTTATGCACATTTCGATCATCGTAAAACTTTGTATCATCAAATATAATGATAGAACTGATCGATCAGAATACCCATGCATAAGAACAAAACACATTTAATCAATTAAGTAAGCATAGTGAACCTAAAATGGTGTTATTTCATGTAAACTTTATGTTATATGGCTTACTAAGTGAAGAAAACCCTAAATTCAAGAAGTTGGACCTTAGTGATAATAATTAGGTTATTGAATTATTCGGCTTATTATCACTACTTAGGATACTGATATGGAACTGAATTGATTGTATTTATTGCTTGTATAATTAAGAACCCTATAATCGATAGTAAATTAGCCGTATTTTTAAGAGTATTTCTTAACGATAATTATGTACAAAGTCTCATGTCGAGTTATTTGAGTGGTTACTAATTTTATATGATTAATAGTAGAGTTTTAATTATTGAAGGTTATCCTGGTTGAATATGAGTTTTGATAAATAAATCACTCTCACGGTTAGGTGAAGAGGAGTAGGAAACTGCGGACCAGTAGGCCATTGATTGTAGCTACCTTTTAAGACTTTTAGAGATGATGGTTTGCCAATCTGGCATCTTTTTCTCTCTGTTTGATATTTGTGATAAGCCCTTATGTAGGTTTTCTGTTTCTATACCGTACTCTGAAATGTATTTGAAACCTAATCTTTTGTTTGTTATATGTTATCTGTTGGTGTTGGCGCCTAGAACCTTTATCTGTTACCTGTGCCTCTGATGTTTGACTATCTCTTATCTGTAACATTTTGTTTTGTTTTCTGTTGCCTTATCGGCTTATTTGTTTATCTATTCAGTTAAACTCCTCTGAGGGTTATCTTTCGATATTGAATTTGGTTCTGTTTGTTTTGGTGCCCAAAACTTTCTTTACATTGTCAAAGTTCTGTCCTTTATATCTCACAGCATTGCTGGCTCTCCCTATATAACTTGCTAGCTTTTTACAAGTCTATTATTTGTTAAAGAGATTTTGTCAATCTATGGCTCTGATATGTTTACATTGTGGTCTTACTTTGTGAACCCTAAATAGCCTTGCTGGCTAGTGTACATTATGGTTTCGACTATGTACTTGTCATAACTATATTGAATATTAAAGGTGAACTTATATCTATTGGCATTACATTATACTAACCTATGGGATGCCATGGGCCGAATATCACTTGGGGGGATGCCATGAGAGTGAATGATCTTGGGGCTAGGTTCGAAAAGATGGCTAGGCAAAATAGACCAATGGTGACAGATCTTTTGACTAGTACCCACTTATGATCTTAACTTATAGGTAGTTAGAGATAGCGAACTGTGAGTGGTGGGATTCAGTATGCAGTCAACCATGCCATACAACATGTTGTTACATGCCAAGCTGAGTGCTCGAGCAATGGAGTAACAAGAAAATCTTGTTTAAGTTGTACTGATGACAGTATTAGCAATTCTAGTGTTTACATGATCAAGTTAAATGTTATTGATTGTTATCTTGTATTAATCATAGAGTAATAAGGAAGGATGCCAATAGGTCTGCTAAATGTTTACACGATTCTTGTTCTTATAAGTTTAAATCTGATTCCTGTTAATCACGATCTAATCATCTGAATTGTTATCAAAAGGTTTTGTTATTTGTTATTGCAATTTAATATCTCCTCTCCAACTTCTATTATGTATTTTCCTTATTGAGTTCTTAAGACTTACCTTTCTTCTTATTCTTTATTTTTCCCAGATAGGTCGAGGTGAAAGGCAGAAGATCATGTTTTGGTTGAAGCTATTTTGTAACAGATTAGGTGTATGGTTGTATATATAGTTTCCACCTAATTGAGACTTTGGTTGAGAAATGTTACGTAAATATTATATGAACTTAAGATACTTAGGTTGTATGTATTATGCTTTGAGGAGCGATCTTCCGGGTTAGTAGGAATGCTTTACCTTTGAGATGTTAAATTTTAGGTTTCATAGTTTTCATTGATTGGATTTTATGCTTGAATTGGTGGCTATTCCGCTTAGAGCAACACCTTGAGTGGGGGTGTTATCGAGGTGGTATCAGAGCCTAAGTTTGTCGACAACTTAGGTAAATAGGTATTAAGAGGATACGTGATAGGTCTATAGGAAATATGGGCCTATATATAAAGTAGCTGACTAGTTGTCGACTTCACTTTTAAAGATGAACCTTGAACTTATATTAAAGAGAGAGCCTTGATTGTTTATACGAGACAAGTTAGGCAAGAATGGTGATTAAGGTTAAGATGGTAATAGAAGTTACTAGCTAGCCTTTAATGATTTGATTGCCATTTTTTGATCTTGGTTTGATTTGTCAATTACTTTATAACTATGTCTCTAAGATTAAAATTTTAACACTAACTTTAGGTGTTATTATGTAATCTTGGTAGTAGAAATTGAGAAGGAATTAAGGACGGTCTAAGGAAAATAATGGCATCCCATGAAGGTTCTCATGTACCTGAACTACCTCGAGTAGCTTAGTAGGGAAAAGAGAGGCCACTCGGTCCACCGGCAACTACACAGCGTGTCCTTATGTAAAGAGCACCAATTGAGCAGTCTACCTTGCTAGAGGAAGAGGTTTCACAGATCCCTCAAGTCAATCAGCTTGGTGTGAGCCAACCAACTGAGCTTATGTTCTAGATGTGGCAACAATTCATGCAGTTTTGTTAGCAGTAGGGACAAGGTAACTGAGCAAGGAATGCCGAAAAGCCCATAGAGGATCGAGCTTTGGATTAGTTCCTTCGATTGCAACTCCTGAAATTCTTAGAGGAACCTAATGACAAAAAAGTTGAAATGTGGATTAAAAGCTTAGTAAAGATATTTATAACCCTGAGATATCCAGATGAGCAAAAGATACAATATGCCATATTTCTATTGGATGGTCTTGCACACGATTAGTGGCAATTGATCGATCGTAGGTGGATTACAAAGGGAACTTAGTGGACTTAAGAAAACTGCACCTGGGAGTTTATGAAAAAATATGTACTAGAGGTGACCAAGTATGCTAGAGAAAGAGAATTCATGGAGTTGATCTAAGGGATGTCCACAGTCAGTTAGTACAAAGCTATATTTAGCCGACTAATTCGGTATGCACCTCACACACTTACAGATGAGAGGCGGCAAATTTGTAAGTTTGTGAAGGGGTTATGACCTAAACTTAGATGGGGCCTTCTCTTATGTAATCTCCTAAACTACAATCGTGCGGTGAGTAAGGTACTAAAGGTGGAATAGAATTTGAGGGAGATCAAAAAGATTGAAGAGAAAGGGCAAAAGGGGAGGTTACCACTTGGTGGGTAGAACAACTCTAGGAAGAAGAAACCAAAGTCATAGACTAGCGGAGCTTCAAAGCCAGCATTCGAGATGTGGGAATTTTGTGGGAAATCGAGTCATGATGAATTTGAATGTTAGATAAAACAAGCTAGATATAGAGTCTGCAATAGAGATCATCACCTGTTCAAAGATTGCCAAAATCGAAAAAGGCCAGCCTCTACAGAAAAAGGGAAATAGGTTGCAGGATTTGGTTGAAAACCAAAAGTCCAAGCATGAGTATATGCTTTAATTGGAGAAGTGCCCAATCCTTCTGATGTGGTTAAAGGTACAATTTATATTTTCAAAATTATTAGAAATGCTTTGTATGATCCCAAAGCTTTGTATTTTTTCATATATGCTATTATGTCTGAAAAATTAAATATGCAACCTGAAGTTATGGCAAATCATATAGAAGTTTAAACACCCTTAGGAATAGGGTTAATTACTTATATAATCTATCGAGAGTGCCCGATTGTGATTGGTGACAGGGTATATTTAGCCAATCTTATAGAAATACCTATACAAGGATATGATATGATCCTTGGGATGGATTGGTTATATAAACATTAGGCACAAGTAACTTGTTACACCAAGTACCTCACTCTCGGGGATAAGACATCAATACCTATACGCCATCCCATAAATAATACCTCCCAAGTATCTATTATATATGTGATAGAGGCCAAGAAGATTTTGAGGGAAAGGGGGCAAGGATTCTTGGAATACCTTATTAATAAGCCTCGAGGTACAGTTAAGATTCAGGAGGTGGAAGTAGTAGTTGAGTACTTAGAAGTATTTTCGAAAGAATTAAACTCATTACCCCTAAACAGAGAGATAGAATCACACTCTCCTTAGGACGTCACCTTTTTTCTAAAACCCTTTATCGAATGGCACCCGTGGAACTTAAAAAACTAAATAATTAACTCCAAGAGTTATTAGGAAAGGGGATCATTAGATTGAGCACAATCCCTTGGGGACCCCCATACTATTTGTCAAAAAGAAGGATGGGTCTATAAAGATGTGCATCGATTACAGAGAATTGAACAAGGTCACAATAAAAAACAAGTACCCCTACCCCATGTAGAGGATTTGTTCAATCTATTACAAAGGTCTAGAATCTTTTTGAAGCTAGACTTGAGATAAGGGTACTATTAATTGAAGATCAAAGAAAAAGATACTTCTAAGACTGTTTTCAATCTTGGTATGGTCACTTTGAATTTATGGTGATGCCCTTCGGATTGACTAATGCATCAGCAGCATTCATAGTCATCTTTGTTGATGACATTCTGGTGTTTTCCAAATCTAAAGAAAAGCATGCAAAGTACTTGGACTTAGTTCTTGAAACTCTGACAGAGTATCAATTGTATGCCAAATTTAGCAAGTATGAGTTCTGGATAGAACAAATGGCATTTTTGGGACATGATATCTCAAGAAGGGATAGCATTTAATCCCTTCAAGATAGAGGCGTTAGTTAGCTGGAAAAGATCCAAAATGGTAACAAAAGTTCGTTATTTCTTGGGACTTGCTGGATATTACCGAAGAATTGTACGAGACTTTTTTGAAATAGCTGGCCTATTGACTGAATTAATAAAGAAGGATTAGCCATTTGATTGGAATGATAATTGTGAGTGAAGTTTCCAGGAATTGAAGAACAAATTGACAATGGCTCCAATTTTGGCTCTTTTAGAAGGATTAGAGGGATTTATCATGTATGCCGATGCTTCTAAAGAAGGTCTTGGATGTTTGTTGATGCAGAAGGGGTGAGTTATCGCCTATGTATCTAGAAAGCTAAAACCACACGAGGAGAATTACCTAACTCATGATTTGGAGTTAGCTATAATAATTTTTGCCATAACCAAATAGAGGTACTACCTTTATGGAGCTACATTTGAAGTATACATTGATCATAAAAACTTTAGGTATTTACGCTCTCAAAAGGACTTGAATATACGACAATGAAGATAGATGGAGTTCCTGGGGGACTACAATTTCTCTATTATCTACCACCTAAGAAAGATGAATGTGGTGGCAGATGCACTAAGTTGATAGGGCAAAATAGCTCACATGCTGAAAAGAGAAACACTAGAAAGTCTAGGGACAAATATGGTGATTAAAATGAAATAACGAGATTAGATTGTAAGAGTGAAATTATGGCCTAAATTGTATAAAGAAATTCGATAAGCTTAAGATCGAGATGAATAGATGTCGAAATAAAAGGGGATGATTGAAAATTCTGAAGAGTTTGAATTCAGCCTCGATAACCAAGGTGCCCTCATGTATCATAAAAGAATATAGTGCCAGAAGGAATGAAAGAGAGAATACTAAAAAAATCACATAAAATGAGATTCACAATACATCCAGGGGGCATAAAGATGTACCAAGATCTAAAGAAACAATTTTAGTGGAATGGTATGAAGAGAGACATTGCAAATTATATGCGGAAGTGTCTGATTTGTCAACTAGTAAAGGTAGAACATCAAAGATAGTTAACGTTGTTACAATCGTTCCATATTCTTGACTGGAAATGGGAACAGGTTATAGTGGATTTTATAACGGGTCTGCCAACGGCTTGGGAAGGATATGATAGCTTTGGGTGATAGGAGATCGACTGACTAAGTTCACACATTTCCTACTAGTTAGAACATAGTATAACATAGAGACGTTAGCAGAGCTGTTCGTAAAAGAGATAGTCCGACTGCATAGAATTCTCACTAGTATTGTGTCAGACCGAGACTCAACGTTGACTTCAAGATTGTGGAAGAGTCTGTAAAAACATTTGGGAACTTGACTGTGGTTCAGTTCTACAGCTCATCCACAATCAGATGGGCAATCAGAAAGGGTTATTAGAATATTAGAAGATATGCTTTGGGCATGTGTTTTGGACTTTGGAGGAGGATAGATTCAACATCTCCCTTTGATCGAGTTTGCTTATAATAATAGTTTTCAGCTCCCATTCAAATGGCACCGTACAAAGCCTTGTACGATAGGAAATGCCAATTACTAGTACATTAGGACTTAGAGGAATATTGAGGCAGTATCGAAAAGTTATCGAATACTATAAGAGCTGAGCTAATTCAAGAAACTATCAAAAAAGTATAGGTGATTAAGTAGAGGACGAAAGTAGCTCACGATAAATAAAAAAATTATGTAGATACTCAAAGAAAGGATTTAGAGTTTGAAGTTAGTGATAAAGTATTTCTCAAGATATCCTTGAGGAAAGGAATTAGAATAATCAATAAGGGTGGAAAGTTAGGGTGGAAAGTTTAGTTCAAGATATGTTGGGCCGTATGAAATATGTGAAAGAATTGGGCCAGTAGCTTACTGTCTTGTGTTACCCCAATAATTAGCGGGGATACATGACATTTTCCACGTCTCACAACTTCAAAAGTATTACCTTGATCTTTATCACATAATTTCACTTGAGTGTATGTAGTTGAAGGGTGATATGATGTATGAGGAACAACCAATTAGAATTTTGAATTGAAAGTTTTGAGAACATAGGAATTGGAGGATTCCTCAGGTGAAATTCTTTGGTACAACCATAACATTGAAAAAGCAACATGGGAATCGGAGGACCTCATGTGCTAGCATTATCCAGAATTTTTGCAGTATTTAGGTGAGAATCTTGAGACCAAACGTTTTAGGGAGGGGGAATCTGTAACACCCTTAGAATTCCTTTATGTTGATATTTTAACTTGATATTATTTTTCTAATTTTATTTAATATTTTGTATAAATTTTTGAAAGTTTTGTAAGTTAAAATGTAAACATAATAGACTTAATTGTACCATAGTATAAATTAGGAGGGGTTAATGTCTAATTTCTATAACCTAGTGGACCCAATGTGAGGTTCTATAAAATTTGCTAGCTAAACAGGTTTAAAATAAACTTTATGGGCATAATAGAAAAGTTTATTAAAGTTGTTGGGGTCAATCTTTAATAAGGAAAAAGTTGATTATATAAATAGTTACTTTTTAATTTAACCCCCACCATTTCTTCCTTCTTAATCTTTTTCACCATTTTTGGTAACTTTTTGGCAAACCCTGAAACCCAAAACCAACATGACCATCTTCTTCCTCTCCAATTTCTTTGTTCTGGTGACTGAGACCTAGACTTGAGTACTGGGTTTTGCAGCCCTCAGCTCAAGGAGCATTTTGAAACCTTCAGCTCCTAAAATCTACCACTGGTGATGGAGAAATTTAAAGAAAATTAGTGTAGTGGTAGAGCAACTTTTGGCAAAAATTAGGCGGCAATTTGACGTTGTTCGTTGAAATCAATTGAGGGCTTTGGTTTTGTGAGATGAGGAGCATCCCCTAGTGGTGGTGGTTTAATTTTCTAGTGACGGTGGTGACAACTGGGCAGAATCACCGTCTTGTGCATGCAATCTGATCGTTGAAATTCCATCTTGTTTGTGAAAAATTGGTATAAGAATGATGATGATTGTGTATGTGATTACATGTATATATGCATGTTCTGATCATCGTTAAATCTTATATTATTGAATATAATGAAAGAATCGATCAATTAGAATTCCTATGCATAAAATAGAACACATTTGATCAATTGAGTTATTGAATTAATTAGCTTATTATCAATGCTTAGGATACTGATATGGAACTGAATTGATTATATCTATTACTCGTATCATTAAGAACCCTATAACTAATAGTAAAATAGTTGTATTTTTAAGAGTATTTCTTAATGATAATTACATAGTCTCATGTCAAGTTAATTAAGTGGTTACTGATTTCAGATGATTAATAGTAGAGTTTTAATTATTGAAGGTTATCCTGGTTGAATATGGGTTTTGATAAGTAAATCACTCTTCTGGTTAGGTGACAAAGAGCAAAAAATTGCGGATCAGTAGGCCATTGACTATAGCTGCCTTCTGAGGCTTTTGGAGATTAAGATCTGCCAATTTGGCATCTTTTTCTTGCTGTATGATATTCATGATAAACCCATATGTGGGTTTTCTATTTCTGTACCATACTTTGAAATGTGTTTGAAGCCTAAACTGTTGTTTGTCAGTTGTTATCTGTTGGTTTTGGCACCCAGAACCTTTATTTGTTACTTGTGTCTCTGATGTCTGACTATCTCATATCTGTAATATTTTGTTTTGTTATCTATTTACTTGTCGGCTTATTTGTTTATCTATTCAGTTGAACTTCTCTGTGAGGGTTATATTTCGATATCGAATCTGGTTTTGTTTGTTCTAATGCCCAGGACTTTTTTTACATTATCAAAGTTCTATCCCTTATACCCTCCAGCCTTACCGGCTATCCCTGTATAACTTGCTAGCTTCTTACAAGTCTGTTATTTTTTAAAGAGATCTTGTCGATCTATGGCTCTGACATGTTTACATGGTCTTACTTTGTGAACCCTAATTGGCCTTGCCGGCCAGTGTACATTATGGTTTCAACTACGTATTTGTCATAGCTATATTGAACATTAAATTTGAAACTTATATCTATTGGCATTATATTCTACTAACCTATGGAATGCCATGGTCAAGATATTGCTCGGAGGGATGCCATGGGGGGAATAGGCCTGGGGCTAAGCTAGAAAAGATGGTTGGGCAGAATGGACTAACGGTGATAGATTTTTTGGCTAGTACCTACTTATGATCTTGACTTACGGGTAGTTGGAGGTTGCAAATTGTGAGTGGTGGGATCCGGCATGTGGTCGACCATGCCATACAACAAGTTATTACATGCCAAGTTGAGTGCTTGAGCAACGGAGTAATAAGAAAATCTTGCTTAAGCTATATCGATGACGGTATTAGCGATTCCAGTATTTACATGATCAAGTTAAATGTTATTGATTGTTATCTTGTATTGATCATGGAGCAATACGGAAGGATGCTAACAAACTTGCTAAATATTTACATGATTCATGTTCTTATGAGTTTAAATCTGATTCTTGTTAATCATGATATGATCATCTGAATTGTTATCAAAATGTTTTGTTATTTGTTATTGCAATTCAATATCTCATCTCCAACTTCTATTATGTATTTCCCTCACTGAATCCTTAAGACTCATCCTTTTTGTTATCCATTATTTTTCCTAAACAGGTCGAGGTGAAAAACAGAAGATCATGTTTTGGTTGAAGCTATTGTGTAATAGTGTATAGTTATACATATAGTTTCCACCTAATCAAGACTTTGGTTAAGAAATGTTATGTAAATGTTGTATGAACTTAAGATACTTGGTGATATGGGATAGCCCAATAAGCCCAGCCCAATAAGTTATCGACTCTAGAGAAGGCTTCCAAGCCAACTTAGCATCTAAAGTCCAACTATGCTTCCAAACCTAGCTGGGCTAAGTCACTCGACCACAATCATTAGGTCGAGTAAATAGTTCTCAACCATATTTGATGGGAGGCTTCACACTGCATGGTGCATTCATATATCTCTCTAGTCGACTAGAGTGCTCACTCCAATGTTGAATCATATCTTGATCATATTTAATGCTCTGACAGTTAGCGTGCCTCTACATTAATGGCGTATGCCACCTTAGTACCGCCTCTACCACCAACTCTATCAGGAGGCATGCCTCTAGAGTTTTTTTCATCCAAGAAAGCAAGAAATGCCACCTAGAATAGTACAGGATAAAGAAATGACCTATAACTCCCAGATAAGAACAAAAGCCCTTTACACTTGATAGAAAAATCTTAGACATATTACCCACTTAGAGAAGGCTATAAATACTCCATCGCCAACCACCTTTCAGGTATGCCATTTTTACTATACGCTCTTACTCTACTGCTCGATTATCTCATTTGACCAGTATTAACTTAAGTGTCGGAATGCCTTAGTTAGGGGTACCTTGACTAGTCTGACATTTGATATTGATTGTAGATCTTAGCCTAAGAAGAAATTACTATTGAATTATTCAACCTCCTTGGTCGAATTAGTCTAAACACATCTCAATTCACTAAAATAGCTTTCAACCTCATCATTTTGGTGCTATCTTTGGGAAACTTGAGCTTATAATTGCAAAAATGGTAAACAATAGGAGAGCCGCATCTTAGAGGAAGGATAACCGAGGGACAACGTCTCCTCTTTTCTCTTAACCTCAACCTCAATAAGGATCACATGCCTTAGGGCCTAGCGCCCTATAGGAGTAAGTTGTAATGCTGACCATGCCCCAACTAATATAGTTGATAAGAGAATAAATTTTTTCCTAAGTCTTTACTCAACTTTCTACAGCACTTAACAGGCACACAACTGTGCCCACCCCAGCTAGTAGTGCAACTCCCCAACTGCCACCGCCAGAAAAGAGGTCCCCTTGAGATAGTTGCGGTCGCTTGGAGTCTAGGTGCTCGCCAGCTAGATGAAAAGCCAGCCTCAGGCGCCTTTATAGAGAAAGAGGGTGATCAGAGTTAAGGGAAGAGATTCTTGACTCTATAGATCATTACATTCAACCTAATCAAGCCTTGCAATGTAATAAGGTCGAATTTTCAAGATTAGACTAGTGCGAGGAAATGGGTGAATCAACGGATCATGCGGCTCAGCCCAATTGAGCCCTGCAGTGCAATAAGGCTGAGCGTGCAAGGTTTCATCTTGATTGCAACATGACTGAAGTTGATCAAAAAGAGTAGGAAAAAGTTTCCCACCAAGTACAACAGCTGAACAGACGCCTTGACGAGATCTCAAGGAGGAGCATAGAAAGAGGGCCCAACTTAGAGGGCCCTCAAAGGTCTCCATAAGACAGAGAAAGAGTTGCTATTTATTCAGGAGATTGTTAACGAGTGTATTGTCGTTAACGCCAAGGCCTCGACCAGACTCCCATGGTATGATGGCTCAATTGATCCTAATGAGCACCTGATGCAGTTCGAACATATGATGCAAATGCATGGACATAATGAATACATCCACGTTAAGATACTGGTGACCACATTTTAGGGTATATCGCTTGATTGGTTTGTCAAACTTGAAACTTTGTTGATATACCCCTACGACCAACTTTATTATAAGTTTCTACATCAGTTCGCTAGTTGACGAAAGGCAAAGCTCCCCCACACCTATCTCCACACCATCAAGCAGAAAGAAAGAGAGTCCCTCTGTGATTTTTTCACCAGGTTCAGCACAAAGGTGCTGAAGATCGATAACCCTAGAATTGAGTTCCTGATCGATATGCTATTCTTGGGGCCCCGACATAACGAATGTACTAATACTTTGGTGCATGAACGCCCATGGGCAATGGAAACGTTGCTCAACCTGGTGGAGAGATACATGACCTAGGAGGAGATGAACAGGCTAAAGTTCGAAAACCCTGAGGTCAAGAAAAAGAAGAATAAATAGAAAGATGACTAGAAGGACAATCGTCAATCCCCAATAAAGTGCTTCCATAACTATACCCCACTGAACATCCCGATGAGAGAGATCCTATTTGCAATCCAGCATGACAACCTCTTCAAGAAATTGAGGAAGCTGACAGAGACAAAAGAAATAAAAAATGAAGAAATATTGCCACTTTCATAAACAAAGAGGTAATGACATGGACGATTGCTTCAATCTCTAGGATGAAATTGAGAGGCTCATTAGGTAGGGCTATCTCAAAAAATGTATAACCAGCGACGCATAGGCTAAAGGGGGCAAAATCGATCAAACTCTCCATAGAGAAAGGTCAACTGGCATAAGGAGAGATGACAAAGGAAAAAAATCCACCCAAGATGACCACTCACCCATTTGAGGAGTAATTGACATGATTGTAGGGGTCCCACTGAGGGGGACTCAAAGTCAGCAAGGAGACAGATGCAAAGGAGGCTAGAGTTGACCAAATAATATTTCATTTATCCACCAGTGTAGAGCCTATCTCCTTCACTAACAATGACCTGGCCCACCTCGAAGGAAAGAACATTATCTATAAAATTGATTGTCCTATGGTAGTCTCTATTGAGATTGTTAACTTTGAAGTTAGAAAGGTTTTGGCTAATAATGACAGCTTGGCCAATATCATCTTTCTCTCGACACTAAAAAAGATGAACCTAGGCCAGTTAAAATTTGAGCCTGTGCGTATCCCTTTGGTCAGGTTTAGAGGGTCAAAAATTATTCCAGAGGGCTCCATCAACCTCTCAATATCATTTGGGGAGGCACCTCGAAAAAGCACACTATGATAAACTATTTGATCATCGACGCCCTATTTGCTTATAATGTCATAATTAGTCAACCAACTCTTAGTAATTTTTATGCCATTGTATCAACCTATCACACGAAAATCAAATTCCCGACCCTGACAGGCATGGGCAAGCTATTCTGTAACATTCAAAAAGCCTGGCGGTATTACACCATTTCAATCGAGTCAAGCTAACAAAAAATTTAACTGCAATTGAAAATATTAGGGGATGCCTTTATAGTGGAACCTGAGGAGGGTTAAGCCAACAAGAAGAGAAAGTTGGAAGACACCATAGTGGAGCTCATCAGGGAGTTCAAGATGGTCAAGTTGGAACTTGGGAACCTTGATAAGACTATTAAGATTAGAATAGATATGGGCCCCCACATAGAATGTCTCATGGTCAATTTTTTACAAAGAAATATCAATGTCTTTACCTAGAAGGCATCTGATATCTAGGGAATTGACCCCAAATTGATCGTTCACCACCTCAACATCGACCCTTCGTACAAGTTGATCAAGTAGAAGATAAGAACCTTCAACATCGAGAGGAGCTAAATCATCAAGGAGAAAGTCAGAAAACTCTTAGATACATGCTATATTGTAGAAATTTAATATCTATCTTGGCTTTGTAATGTCGTACTCGTTCCCAAGAATGAGGGGCAATGATACATATGTAATGATTTCACCAATTTGAATAAAGCTTGCCCTAAGGATCCTTACCCTTACCTCGAATAGATTTACTAGTAGATTTCATGGTTGGTTGTGAATTGTTGAGTATGATGAATGCATTCTAAGAGTATCACTAGATATTTATAGCCCCCAAAGATAGGGACAAAACCTTTTTTGTAGTCCCCAATGAAGTTTACTGCTTTTTTATAATCCCTTTTAAACTAAAAAATGCTAGTACAACCTACCAAAGACTGGTTAACTTTATGTTAAAAAATGATATACGCAAGTCTATGGAAGTTTATGTCGATGACATGATTGTTAAGACAGAAAAGGCCAAGGACCACTTGCTCAACCTCAATCACACTTTTGCCATATTGCGAGCATTTGGTCTGAAGTTAAATCTAAACAAGTGTATGTTTAGTATTTGAGGAGGTAAATTCTTGGGTTATATGGTCAGTCAATAGGGCATTGAGGCCAATCCATAGAAAATTCACGCCATATTAGACATTGCTCCACCTTGAACAGTCAAAGATGTGCAGTGGCTAGTTGGAAGAATTATCGCCTTTGGGAGATTCATCGCTCGTTTGGCTAACAAGAGCCTGCCTTTCTTCAAGATTCTCAAAAATACCAAAAAGTTGGGTTTTTAGTGCAACAATAATGTGATCAGGCTCTGATCGAATTAAAATAGTACTTATCCTCATTCTCTATATTTGTGAAGCCTGAACTCGAAGAGGTACTTCACATAGACTTGGTTGTCTCAGAAGCATCGATCAGCTCAATCCTGGTCTCGACTAGGGATGGAAGCCATTGACTAGTTTATTATTATAGTAAGGTGCTCCAAGGACTAGAATATAACTACTTGGAGATTGAGAAGTTTGCTTGGCATTAGTCACTGTGGCTCAAAAGCTACGTGCACATTTTTAGTCCCATGCCATGTAATACTAACAAACAGTTGTTTAAACAAGTACTCTCAAAGCCAGACATGTCAGGGAGGTTAACAGAATATGCTATTGATTTGGGAGAATTTGATATCACATTCCAACCCAGAACAGCCATCAAAGCGCGGGTCTTGGCCGACTTCATTGTCGAGCAGGTCGATCTCCTGGAGAAGAGTAGTGAAACTCCTCTGGTTTAACCTTTGCATGTCAATAGATCATCGACCACATTAGGAAAAAGAACAGAAGTGGCTCTTTGTTCCCCATCAACAAAGAAGTATGATGTTGCGATCAAACTTGAATATGCAGTCACTAATAATGAGGCTGAGTACGAGTCCCTCATCACTAGGATGAGAATGACACTGGATCGAGGAGTTACGTACCTGGTTGTGATCATAAACTCTCAATTGGTAGCAGAATCAGTCAAAGAAAGTTTTCAGGCCAAGGGATCGACAATGAGCCAGTACATGGCAGAGGTTAAAGAATTATAGCAGTCATTCAAAAAATTCACTCTCAGCCAGGTACCTTATCTGAGAACGAGCTTGTAGATGTCCTGTCCAGATTTGCTAGCTTAACCAGAGGCACAAGAGGCAAGATGATAACTTTTCTGGTCATTGATAAACCATCAATTAGCCCTCTTAAGGGAAATTTGGTGGGTAGCATCGAGGAAACAGTTCTGTTATGGCAAGATCCAATGAAACTCTAATTGAGTCATGGCATGATCCTTGACGATAAAAATGAGGCTCGTCGCCTTCGAGGACAAGCTGCTAAGTTTGAACTCAATTAACATGGCCAGCTCTATAAGAGGTCGATCTCTAGACCGCTCCTAAGGTGCCTGGACCTCGACCAGGCTAATGAAGTCTTATAGGATATCCACGTAAGCATGTGCGGGAACCATTCAAGAAAAAGATGCCTTGCTCATAAAATCGTTGGGTATGGATGCTTTTGGCCGACCCTAATGTAAGATGCTATTGATTTTGCTCAAAAGTGTCCGTCATGCCAAGTCCACTCGAACCTCCCACATCAACCTATTGCGCCCATGGTCAATTTTTAGATCTCTTTACCATTTGACCAGTGGGGGATTGATATTTTGGGTTCATTGCCAAAGATGATAGATCATCAAAAGTTCATAATTATAGCAGTCGAGTGCTTCACAAATGGGATGAGGTTGAAGCTGTCCTAAAAATAACTGACGTAACCATCAAATGTTTTATCTAGAAACCTAAGATCCTTATTTCAAACAACGGGACACAGTTCTAGAGCAGAAATACCTAAAGTTGGTATAAGGCTTTGGGAATCACTTAATATTTTACCTCATTAGGCAATCTTCAATCGAACTGCCAGACGAAAGTAATGAATAGAACAATCCTTGACCACCTAAAAACTAGAATACAAGGGATAGGGTCGAGCTGGGCAGACGACCTCTTTAGGGTGTTATAGGA
This sequence comes from Jacaranda copaia, assembly GCA_014898725.1. Taxonomy (NCBI): domain Eukaryota; kingdom Viridiplantae; phylum Streptophyta; class Magnoliopsida; order Lamiales; family Bignoniaceae; genus Jacaranda; species Jacaranda copaia. Next base: position 731,939 of record JACGDI010005557.1, read on the forward strand.
GTACAGAGTCGCTCCTCGTATAGCCACATATCACAACCCTTACAATCTAGTATATGGTTCTGAAGCAGTCATCCCTTCTAAACTCATACAACACACACCTCGAGTGATCCACTTCAACCCAATTAGAAACACTTCAGAAAGGAAGCTCGACCTGGAGATGAATGATTAGTAGAGATAAGAAGCCTATAACACCATGTAATGCTATAGATCAAAGATGGTAGAAAACTAAAATAAAAGGGTTAGGCCATACCATTTTAAGGTCGGATACCTTGTTCTTAAAAAGGTGAAAGTATCCAAGAATGTTGGCAAACTTAACCCAAAGTGGGAGGAACCTTATACTATCGTGAAGGTAGCAAAGCACAATGCCTATCAACTTGCCAATGTCGCTGGGACAAGCTCTCTTGCCCATGGAACACCATCAACTTGAAGAACTTCTATTTATAAGAATGTTGTAATCATCTTTGTATTCTGTGATATAAATAAAGTTTACCAACACTATTATCATCTACTTGTACTATTATAGTTGCAAACACTCCTATCTGCTTCGTATAACTCAAAGTTTCCAGTCGACCCTGTAGTCAACCCAAGAAATAGTTTTAATTTGAAGAACCAAAGCTTCAAAGCTGAAGTTTAAAGTTGACCCTGTAGTTGACCTAAAAGCAGCTTTAAGCTGCCAATTTAAGGCTTTAAACTTCAAGTTTTAAGTTGATCCCATATTTTTCCCAAAAGCAGCTTCAAGCTCCAAAACCAGGTTTAAAGTTAACCCCATAGTTGTTGACCCCAGAGCGGCTTCATGTTGTTAGTTCAGGGCTTTTCAGCCCAAACTATGCAATTGACCCCGTAGTTGACCTAAAAGCAGCTTCATGCTATCCAATTTTGGCTTCTCATCCCCAACCGTGTAGTCAATCTCATAGTCAATCAACAAATCAACTCTGTGTTGCAAGATTAAGAAACCTTGAACTCGACCAAAGTAATAGAACTCGACTACAAAGTTGAGGGAAATTTTAAAATATAATGTTGAACGTATTTTGATGATATCATGTGTATCTCTACAACAGTAACCTCAATCAATGATAAAGTTATAGGTTTTGCTTGTTAATTTTCTTATTAATTAACTTAGTTATCAACCATACATTTGCGACAATACAGTTGCATTCAACAAGAAAATTGTAAAATTCATTAAATGCATATTGAGTAGAATAACATTAGTATGAGATATTTATTACAACTGAAGGGCAACCTTCATTAAAAAATAAAAAGAAAAGAAAAGAGGATTATAATGGTGCAACACGCCTATACTAGGCGACCACAATCTTGGATACTAGGAGTTTCAACTTTGGCTCGACTAGGCCCCTTCCGCTCAACCTGCTTAGACACCCCCCTGAACAGCCTAGTCAAGCTCAAGCATCATTTATGCAAGAGGAAGAACTACTTGTGTTGGTTGTGAGGGCCCCACCATGTCGTCCATAAAGTCAGTTAAGCGCAGCACGTATTGGGCGACATTGACCTGTCTATCCCTAATTTGGAAGGCAAAGTTGTCAGCAAAGGTGAATTCCCTCAATAGATCAGCAAGCCTACTCGCGACCTCGCCTACTTTTACTGAGCGGTGGTCATAGGCTCAATCGAAGCATTTATCGCAATGTCCCTTTTTGCTCCTTCCTCGATCGCGGCCTCCTTGGATTCGGGATAATGCTGCAGCTTCTTATCCAGAATTGGGCTTATTCTAACTTTTTCCTCAGCCCGAAAGACATAGCCTAAGTGCTCGAGCTACTTGATCACTTTTTCAAAGGCTGTGCGGGCATCGTTGATTGAAAAGACCACACTTATATCTTGAAAAGCCAAGCCGAGCATAAACTGCTTTACTACCTCCCTTCGCATCAAAGGGAACTACCAAGAGAATGTTGCTCAAGCGTCCTTGAGCACAATAGTATGGCCTGTTGATCGACTAAAAGCGTAGCTCACTTGAAGGTCCAACTGAGCCTTTTTTAGCACGAAATCTATTCAACTCTTTTCTTGCATGGCCTCGACCAACTATTGGTCTTTTATGTTGAGTTGTTCTTGGAGGTTGGCCACCTCCTTGGTCAGCTGGTTGACCTAAACTTGGAAAGACTCAAGCTGAACCATCAAAATCTTTAGATCTCTTTTCTCTTACAGTTCTTCATGATCAGCTAGAGTGAACTCCAACCTGCGATAAAAATGGTACCCTAGCTGGCTCACCTGAAATAGAGGTTATCATTAAATAGTATAATCAACTAAAGATAGCATTCAATAAGAAAATAATCAACCTCATACTTACCATGTTGCAGTGGTAGGCCAAAACCCTGAGCACCCCGATCTAGCTCAGGTCCATGAACTTTCTCTGGTCGATTGTAAAGAGCCCGCCATGATGCATTTGAGTGTACTAGTGCCTATTGTCCATGATGATATGATCAAGCTCTAATTTGTCATCTCCATGGTTGGGTCAGTCTCGAATCAGGGCGGCAATAGCCTAGGTATCTAAAACAAGACCCCATTGCTTTGCCTGTCGAATAGGTCATAACCTGTGGTGGCCTTCTACTTGCCTTTATCGCCTGTCATTCTCTTGGGTGTAGAGCCTCCCTACTTGGCTATCTATCTTTTGCTCCAACTGGTAGGGATGTTGTGAACCTCCTCAGTTGGTCGAATGAGCTGGGGAGCTTGTTCAATCTGTGGGATGGATGGGATGGTGGTCGAATGTGCTATGCCCTCTGTGAAAGCTCCATCTTGTTGAGCAGTTGCCCAATGGTACTCTTCGTTCCTTTAGGCCATTGCTAAAGCTTTTTATCTATCGCGAGCCATGATCTCTTCTCGATCTACCAACAAAGGACCATACAAAGAGCAATTAGAACCAAGTAAAAAGATATGAAAATACATAATTATCCTAATTGATAAGGATTCTACCTAGCTGGTCACCCGTGGGCAAGTTCAGCTCGACTTGCGATAAGCCAGCCAACACCAAATATCTCTCCTCGATCAGAACCGAGGCCTCAATCTAGCTAAACTCGACCAAGTCCTGAATAAAAGTGTTGGGCCAGCTCAGAGTTTGGTTTCCCAATATCTTGACATGTCCCCTCCACCAACCCCTCAAAATATTAAACTCACCAGGTCCTTGAACATACAAATAATATTTTTTTTCACTCTTGGCCATATGATGAGGATGGGGTGACTAAGAATTTTTTACGTGGGTGTGCCGTTAAGTAGTAAAACCTAAACTCTTCAATGCTACCTGACTTTCAGGACATGAGCAGGTGGAACATGTTTGAAAAATTGACAAAAAAAGTCAGTTGGCCAAACAAGTGCATTAGCACGGCAAACTTATATACAATGGCAAAGCAATTTGGTAGAAACTGCGTTGTGTAAACTTTCAGGCCCCTAGGAGGTTGACTATGGTAGGCACTAACGGGAACCCAAGTTTACATCTAAACCCCCTATCGAACACTGTAATACACCTCTTCGAAGGTTGATGCATCCTACCTTACAGCCCAGGCACTAGAAGTTTAAATTCCTTAGGAACATGGTAAAGTTCTCTAATACGAACTAAATCAGCAGTAGTAATTTTGGACACTATCTCACTATGATGGTCAAGTGTAAACAATCGACCACATGATGCTAGCACTTCACTCGGGCCAGCCTTGCCCCCAAAGACAGCCTTTTCATCACTCAAGCTGCTGGAGGTCGAGCTATCACTTGACAAGCTATCGGACGTGCCTTCATCCCCAATCTCCCCATGGAAGTGTGCACTATGGGATCTAGTGTCCTCACTATCTGATGAACTCAACATCTTTAAAACACAAATGAAGGAAAATAGAAACTAGCAGAAGAACTTACAGGTTTTTGTTGGAAAGGTCTAAAATGCAGAAAGGAATTAAAGGTTCTGAGTGAAAGAATCGACCAGACCAAATTCAATAAAAATACAAAATGAATATTTTTACCCCATTTATTTATAGGCATTTAGATGTAGGAACCTGATATAGGATAGCCTAACAAGTCCAATAGTGCCCAATAGGCCCAACTACAAATGAGATAGCCCACGGGGCCCCAATGTGATACGGTATAATTTAGTAGGCCCA
>JACGDI010005557.1:745700-755855 GCA_014898725.1 Jacaranda copaia
TTGTAGCAACCTATGATCTATGCTTCCTCTTTCTATTATTTTCTCCACCTACATTACTTCTTCTGTCTACTCTTCAATTTTATTTTCTCAATTAGTGTATTTCACATAAATTTGAATTAAATAATAATTTAAAAAACATATAATCATATACAAACTAAATAAATATTTTAAATTTTGTATAATAAAAATTTCAATACATACATCAAATGTCACATTATCACTTGATGATATTCATATTTGAATATTAGAATTATATTTTTTATGGCCTTATATATATATATATATATATGACCTTAATTGATAATAGTCAGAAAGCAGTTACGTTATGAAGAAGTTATTAGAGAATATCCTCATTATTTTTCTGCAACTCATTTTTGTGGCTACTAAACCTTAATACATCTCTACTTATATTTTCTTATTCAAATTAAAACCCTAAACTACTTACACTCTTAATTAAATAAATAAACACAAATTTATAAGTATAGCATAACAATCATTTTGTATAACCCTAAAATTAATTTTTAATTATCTTATACACATTAATTTAGAAAAATTTGTACCCTTAAGTTGTTATAGATTTCAGATAACTCAAATTGATTGAACTAGTGATACATTGACAATTAAGTAATATATGATAATAATATTTGGCAAAATATTTGACTTTACTCCACCAAAATATGAATTTAATGCTAAAGATAATATTTTAGAGTTCTTTAGGTGGCTAAATATAATTTTTTTTAAAACAACAGGAGATAAAGTGTAACAACTTTTAGATATGCTGCTTGAAAATTGAAACATATGGTATTTAAGTACATTGAGCAAAGGTTAGGTAATCATTCCCCATACGTGCGATGATTGGGGGGGTAAAGTACAAATGATCCTATCCGTTGGGGGTTGTTTGCTATTTCCCTTCTTTTTTTCGATGACTTGTAAAATAACACTTACAACCACAACAATATACACACTAAAAAATTGAGTCTTATTAACTGAAGGAAGTTGTTCTTATGATGGAACTTTAACACTAAATTAAATTTGTCCAGAGTTTATTGAATCATACAATATATTTGGAATGTTGTTTTCTAGGAGAAATATGTTAAGAATATTATTGTTGGATCAATAATAAATTTTACTGTAATAGACTTGAATCTCTTAAAAAAGAGCAAGATACTACGTTTTAATTACCAAAAAATATTTCTTATTTATTCTGAACTATAATCGAACCATCGTCAACATCACTAATAAATTAGTAAAATTCTCTATTTTAAAAGATAAAGGGATGTAGTTTTATTTTTTCTTTTCTCCTCCCTGTCATTCTGTTTCCTTTCTCTTCAATTTTGTCATTTTTTCATAATAACTTTCAATTATTTTACTTGATTAATTATAGCTTTTTTAATTTATTTATTTAAAATCTAAATAAATATATTTAAAATTATAAAAAAGGCAATACTATTTAAAAATTAAAAAAATTATATTTATTTTATACTATAAAAATTTTAGCGCACAAATGGAATGCACAAAATAGACGGTATTTATAATCAGCCAAATAAATGTACCAGATGGGCAGCAAGGGGCGGGTGCAAAATGATTCTCATGCAGAATAAAGAAGAAACAAATTTACCTTTAGTGTCATGGGTGGTCCATTTATGTTTCAGTAGTGTGTACAAAATCTAGCATTGTGGGTTGTGGTCACAATAGAAATATTGATGCTAGATGATCACGGGTGCTATAAATTAGGTTGTATCACATCAAATAGTTAGTCAAAGTTTTAATTAATTAAGATCGTTTTTAGGTTTTCATTTAATTTCAACTTCTGGGGCTAACTTAATTACTAGTGTATATTGAGTTTGTTTTTTGTCAAGTTTGATACTTAGGGCCTTTACATTCAAACAATGTAATCAACAAGACATTTTAAACTCTTAAGTATTATTTTAGCATAAAAATTAACGAGACGTCATCTAAAATTTAATGTAAATACAAGTACACCCAATCAAGTTCGAATAATTACATCCAATATCTGTGTCGCTTCTCATTTAACAAATAGATGCAACTATTAGTGTTTTTTGACAAGAAGTTACAAACCTACCAATGAAATTTTGGTTATATTGCCCTTTTGTTGACTAATTGAAGGGTTTGATATTCTTTCGAACTAAATTATCATTAGGGATAGCCCCCATAATATTTGATTTAAATATAAATAGATCTTATAAGATTTGTGAAATTAAGTCCGTCTTCCTACATACTTGTTGCCATTTTGCATGTAACTCCAATTGTTGGCATCACTCTTTTGTGAAGTGATGAGTTGTAAATCACTTTTCAATTGACAAAAAATTTGTTGTAACCCAAAAAATCAAATCCTAACTTTGAATGTAATAGTGAAGTAATTCGATGGAGTTGACAACAAGATTAAATATGGTTCGATAGCATGCCTAATCTACTTGACAAATAAAAGAATTTTATTAATTTCAAATCAAGGTACCAAGTATAATTTGAGTCCCATAAATCTTACAAGAACACCCAATACTCTCATTTTAAACTCCATCTAAGAAACTATCTCAAAAGCAGTATATAATCTATCGCGTCTGGTCTGTCTCAATTTGTCCAAGAAGAAAAGGCGATTAAATACCCACAAAAAACAAGCACCAAGCACATGGGCCTTGCGTTGTGCACCAAGGCACGCATGACTTGCACCCAAGTGCGCAAAACTCCTATCTTGGTTGAGATTGCTATATTGTGCCTAGAAAACCCGTTTGTGTCACGCATCTTGGCACGGGGAACTTGTGCTAGGGCACACAATTGCAGAATATCGCGCTCCCAACACAGCAACCTTGCGCCCAGGCATGTGGTTCTAGTGTGTTGCATGCTCATCTTTGCCTAGCACAGCACCTCCTCGTGTCCCAATGCATGACATCCTACCAAAGTATGCCAGGGTGTGCTCTAGTGCCCATTTCGATCACTTCACTCTGTTTCATTGTGTTTCTTCCATTTCTCATCATATGTAGCTTAAATTTTAAGGCAAAATCAACAATTCTCCACTTGGACTTAAAATTCACCATCCATCTTCTTTGTTCTTGCCCTCAAAAGGGCCCTTTATTTGAGTCTGCAAATGTTATTCAAATCCAAATAATGCTCGAATTTGATTTTTAGAATAGTTTTAGTCAACATATCTACTGGATTATCCTTATCCTAACTTTATCAACCAAAATAACACCTTAAAACATTATATCTTGCACAAAGTGATACCTCACATCTATGTGTTTTGTTCTCTTATGAAATGCTTGATTCTTTGACAAGTGTATGATACTTTGACTATCACAAAAGATAGTAGTAATATCAGAATTCATATTCATATCCTTAATCAACCCCTTTAGTGAAATACCTTCCTTTATGCCTTTAATCAAAGCCATGTACTCAGCTTCTATTGTGAACAATACAACTGATGACTGTAAAGTCACCATCCAACTAACTACACAATTCGAAACACAAAACACATACCCAGTCATGGACCTTCTACTATCAAAATCTCCAACATAATCTGCATCTACATAGCCAATAATTCTAGTATTAGAATTCAATTGACTATACCTCAAACTATCTGCAAAGCCTCTTAGATACCTCATGGTCCATTTCACAGCTTGCCAATGAGTTTTCCTGGCTTGTATATGTACCTGCTTACAATACTGACTGCATGTGAAATATCTAGCCTAGTGCACACTATAACGTACATTAAGCTACCCACTGCACTAGCATATTGCATATTTGACATGTGTTCCACCTCTTCTTGAGTACTCAATGATAGATCTGATAAGAGCCTAAAATGAGTTGCAAATGGCATACTTACTGGCTTAGACTTATCCATCCCAAAATCATCAAGTACTTTCTTAATATAATTTTGTTGAGATAAGTACAACAAACCTACATGTCTGTCTCGAATGATCTCCATGCCCAAAATCTTCTTTGCATTGTCCAAATCCGTTATCTCAAATTCTTCACTCTACTAAGCTTTTAAAACATTAATCTCGGATATATTTCTAGAGGCAATCAACATATCATCAACATAATACAACAAATATACGAGAAGGCTATCACTATATTTTTTATGATATACACAATAATCGTAAATGTTTCTAGTATATCCTGTCTTGGTACTAAAAGTATCAAACCTTTTATACCATTGCTTAGGAGACTACTTCAAGCCATATAAAGACCTCTTCAAAAGACATGCTTGATTTTCTTTCCTGAAAACCATGAGTCCCTTTGGTTAGCTCATGTAGATTTATCCCTCCAACTCACCATGCATAAACATTATTTTCACATCCATATGATAAGCTCCATATCAAATAGAGCCACATGGCAAGTAGAACACAAATAGAAATATATTTTACAACTAAGGAGAACACTTCAGGAGAGTCCACTCCCTCTCTTCGAATAAAATCCTTAGCAACCAACTGCGTCTTGTATATAACATCCTTAACCCTAGAAATCTCTTCTACCTTTTTGGTACATCAAGCAGCTCATATGTGTCATTCTTGTGTAGAGATTCCATCTCTTCATTTATAGCGACTACTCATTTATCAAATTTTAGGTTGGAAATAGCCTCCTTATATGTGATAGGATCATCACCCATAAACTCCTCGACCGAACTCAAAGCATAAGCAACCAGATCTGAATATGCAAATAATTGTGGTAGTTTGATTTGCCTTCTCTTTTTGTTGCGAACCTAACTATAGTTCTGTAGTGAATTATTTTTCTATTGCTAATTAGGTGATAATGCACTCTTACCAACTTCATCTACAACCTTCTAGTTACCTTTTAAAACTTATGGGGTATCAATTTCAAACCTACCTTATCTCTAATACCCTGTTGACTACTTTCACCTTGCTCCACCTTTTTTTATCATAGTAGACTCATCAAATATCATGTCCTCATTAATAATCACCTTAGAGCCCTTATCATTATTACACTATAAACGATAACCCTTGACTCCATTTGTATAGCCTAGGAATATACATTTCCTATCCCTCGGCTCAAACTTCCCATCGCGGACATGAGCATGGGCTAGACACCCAAATACTCTCAAATTTGAGTAATTAGCAAAAGACATGAACTAAATTTTTATTGGTATCTTGCAGTTCAAAGCAGTTGATGGTGACCTATTTACCAATAACAAGCAATATTAACAGCTTTTGCTTAAAAATGCTTGGACAATTCAGCGTTAAAAAGCATACATCTAGCTCTCGTCAAGATAGTACTATTCATCCATTTTGCAACTCCATTATTTTATGGTGTATGTACAACTATGTAATGCCTCACAATTCTTTCATTATCGCAGAATTCTTGAAACTCCTTATTGCAAAACTCTAATCATTGTCAATCCTCAAACGTTTAATCCCATTTACTTTCTGCTTCTCAATCAAAGTCTTTCATTGCTTGAAGTTGACAAACCCCTCATCTTTATGCTTCAGTATGTACACCTATATTCTTCGTGAGAAGTCATCAATAAATGTCAACATGTACATAGCACTTCTCTTTCAAGGAACCTGAGAAGGCTCCCAAAGATCTTAGTGAATGTAATTCAAAATGCCCTTGGTCCTGTGAATTGTTGTGCTGAATTTCACCTTGTGTTGCTTGGTAAGAACACACTGCTCATAGAAATCCAACTCTCTAGTCTTCTCTCCACAAAGAAAACCTTATTTTCTCAATTTTGACATCTCCATCTCACTCATATGCCTAAGCCTCATATTCCATAATTTTGTAGTATCATTGATCGATGAAAAAACTACTATAGTATCAGAAACTGTGTTGCCCTATAATATGTAAAAGTCATTCCTCTTATCTCCCTTTATGATAAACAATGCACATTTGAAAACTAGCAGAACTCCATCTTGAGCTCTATACTCATAGTCATTCTTGTCTAGAGTGCTCAGCAAAATTAGGTTTTTCTTTAGATCAGGAACATAACACACATTTATTAGGGTCCTCACTATATCATCGTGTATTCTAATACTAAATAAACCAATTTTGACAACCCTACAAGAAGCATCGTTTCTCATAAGCACATTACTGCCATCATATTTCTAATAAGTGGTAAACTAATCTTCTCGTAGGTACATGTGATAGGAACAACTACTATCCAAAATCCACTCTAAACTTAATATACTCTCAGTAACATTGAGAACAATCCTACCATCAAATTCATCCTCAACAATTCCTACGAGATCATTCTATTTTTGATCAAAAGTTTCACCTGCATTCTTTGCCTTTTCTCATTCCAAATAATTTGATTTTCAATGCTCCTTTCCACCGCACTTAAGATATTTATCCCCTATTCTAGGCTTAGTTTTGGACTTTGATCAGTTTTTACTCCTTTCCCTTTCTCTCAATCTCCCCTTTGCCACTAATCTTCCCTATTTTCACTATTGTTATTGCCCATGACATATTTTCTCAATTTGTTGGAATTCAATGAGGCATTCACATCCTCTATTGAAATCGTATCTCTTCTATACAGTAAAATAGTGACCAGTGCACAAAATATTTAGATAAAGAACATAAAAGAATTAAAGCTTAATCCTCATCATCAATTTGTACATCTATGCTAGCGAGAATCAGAATTACATTATTGAAATAATCAATGTGCTAGAGCAATAGATGTACCTTCCATCATTTGTAATGTGTATAACCGTTGTTTCAGGCACAACCTACTTATGAGGGACATCATCATATAGACTCTCTAGCTTTGACCACAATCCTGTTGGCGTACTTTCTGTGGCAATTCTCTTAATATGTTATCTGCCAATGATACTAGAATATTGTAAGCTTTCGCCATAAACTCACTATTCTCCTTATTTAGCAGTATCTTTGGCAAGAAATCTCTACCCCTTAACACTCTCAATAAACCTTGTTGACATAGGAAGGTATGAACCTTTATCTTCCATAACTCAAAGTCATTTTTCCCATCAAATTTCTCTACCTTGTACTTCATGGTTGACATCTGATCAATCCTAGCTCTTGATACTAGTTTGTTGTAACCTAGACAGATTAAATCCTAACTTCAAATGTAACAGTAAAGTAAATGGATGAAATTGACAACAAGATTTAACATGGTTTGACGATATGCATAATTCACTTGACAAATAAAAGAATTTTATTTATTTCAAATCAAGATAACAAGTATAACTTGAGTTTTACAAATCTCATGAGAACACCCAACACCCTCGTTCTAAACTTCGCCTTAAGAAACTATCTCAAAAGCAATATAGAATTTACATGTCTAGTCTATCTCAATTTGTCCCAGAAGAAAATGTGATTAAATACCCATGAAAAACAAGTACTAGGCCTATGGGCCTTGCACCTTGAGGCATAAAACTCCTGTCTTGGCTGAGACTACTGCATTGTGTTGAGAAAACTCGCCCATGTCGAGCGCCCTGGTGCGGAGAACTTGCGTTAAGGTGCACGATTGTAGGATGCCGCAAGCCCAAGTATGCATTGTGCCTATCTTCACCTGGGCATGCACATCCCTATGCCCTAGCATGCAGCGTCTTGCCAACTTGTGCCGAGGTGTGCTCTAGTGCCCGTTTCGACTACTTTACTCCTTTTCTTCCGTTTCTCGTCATATGTAGCTCAAATTTCAAGGCAAAATCAATAAATTCTTATAATTTGTCCAATTTATAGAAAATTTTGAAGGTTTGTCCTATTTATACCAATTTTTTGAGACTCAATATTTCTAACTGATGGTAAAATTGCAAAATACTATATTTTATAAAATTAATATGTGCATCTTAAATAGTTACTTTAAGTAGAGATGTTACATTTTATAAATGAAAATATACATATCTTTGACTTCTATTTTTATAATCACCTTATCTTGTATTTTTTAAAATTAGTAGGCACTGTTATACTTTTGCTACTATCATTTGAATAATCAATCAACAATTTAAGTCCAAAAAATCTATTTTCAGAAATTATTTTAAATTTTTTATGTTTGATAACGAGCGTCAGGTTTATAAGTGAGAAGAAAGAAAAGACAACGACCAAAATCTCAATTTAAATCTAAAAATAGTGTCATAGATCTAAATTCGGATTTAGACATTTACTTAATTTAATTTATGATTGATTTATGCTTATAATCTCTTATTATTTTATCAAAATAAATCTCGAGTAAAAAAAATCCAAGAATATTTTCTATGGCAAACTTTAAAAGATGTTCAAGTCATATCTCAGTGGAGGTTTGTGTAATTAATTTTGGCAAACAAGTTAACATCATTGGAAATATCCACGGTCAGTGTACTCACTGTGAGGAGTATTAAAAATAATTTAAAAAATTTGAGAGGTTTGCCTTTATTTAAACTAAACGCCTATTTAGTTTTATTTTTATTTTCATCATTTTCAAAATATTGAAAAGTAGTTTATGAAAATAAGTTTATGTTCGGATAGATTATTAAAAAAGTAATGATTATATTAGTTTTAATTGGTTATAGGTGGAGAAAGATAAAAATAATAAAATAGAGAGAAAAGATATATATATATATATATTATTGTGAGAAGATATGTATGATATTGAGGAATATGTTTTCAAAATAAAAATAAAAATAATATTGGATAAAATATATAAAAAGTAATATATTTTGTTTTTGAAATAGTAGAAAATATGAAAAGGGATATTGAAAATGAAACCAAACAGACCTCACAACATTTTTATAATTTAGAGAATATATTGCTTACTGACATTTTATATATAAATTATATATTTATATTTTATCCAAATACTTAAAAAAATATTATTTAAAAATAAGATTCAACTTATTACGTACATAATAGAATAGGTCCCAACAATTTTTTTTAGGTAGAATTTAAATACCCAGCCATTGCTTTCTGAGTGCGGGCAATGCCGCAGCGAAGCTTGAATGTGTTCACATGGATACAATTAGAAAGGTCCCAACAAAAGGACAGTACAATTCGAGACATTTCCGCCTCACGCTTTTCCTCTTGTTCGCCATTAAACCCGCGGCTACAGCATATCTTGTTTGAGCTTTGGCCCTACTGGTTTTTGACCTGCGCGACAATGCCACTCTTTTTTCCACACATCAAAGTGAATTTTCGTGAATGTTTTGACAATTGATGATCCTATCCGTAAATTAATTAATTTTGCCTCTATTCTTAAATTAAGGGTTTGACAACGGATTTAATAACACAATTTATTTTCACAACACAACAAAATCAATCGGTCCTTTTATCTGAAATTTTGAAAAGCATCTTCATAACTCTTCTCTATGATTTGTAAAAGTAAATATTGAAAATATAGATGGGGGAGTTTATGGTGAGGTATGTTCGTCTTCACCTCATATGAGGTATCGCTAAATAAATGACATGTATTATTTTATAACATGTTATTGCTAATTGTACAACGGGTTGCAGGTTTGCATTTTAAAGTTGGATATGTCTACAATAAGGTAATATTGTACTTTATTAATGTGATGTATACTCAAATTAATTACACATGTTTTTTATAATAAATTGTTGTTGATTTTACAACAAATTTGTTTTTGTATTTTAAAATCTTAATACATCTAATTCTTGGTTAATACTCCTCCAAAACAAGTTAAAATAAAAAATAAAAATCTATTATCTTAAAGTATATAGTTTAATAATTTTGAAATATACACTCTATAATATTAAATTATAAATATGTCCAAAACAATATGAATAAATTTAGTTGAATTATGTCTCAATTAAGATATAAAATTAAAAAAATAGAAAAATCTATAACATCATTCTGCAATATAATTTTAACAATTTTAACTTGTATAGTCAATAATATTAAAAAGACATATTTAAAATGGTTTAACTAAATTTTGTTAATAAGTAAAAAATTTGAAAACAAGAAAAATTTAAATTTATTATTTCAAATAATATAATTTTAATAATTTTACGTTACATACTTAATAATAATAAATTAATAAAAATATTTAACTTAATTAAATTTATTTTTCATTAAAAAGTAAATAAATAAATAAATTCAAAAAATAAAATATCTTGTTTCTTCCAAATTGACAAACACCCACCACCACTACCACCCATACACCCCACTCCCCAACACACTTTAGCACTTAACCACACACACCCATGGGCAGGGGGGAGCAAATGCACTAGTCATGGCCA
>JACGDI010005557.1:755955-803049 GCA_014898725.1 Jacaranda copaia
CAAAAGAATAATAACTTAATTATAAGAATATTATAATTATTTTTTGATTTATAGCTATTATATATACTATATTGTTTAGGTAAATGTATGAAAATGCTTGTAGTATAATGGTTAGCAACTCATATGAACAAACCAAAGGTCTTGAGTTCAAATCAAGGAGGTTCCAATGTCCAACATTAATTGTTTTGATCCTTAGAATTAGTGATCGAATTTTTCGATCACTAAATAGCCATTAATTAGTGACCAAATCAGTGACCACCTACTAATACATAATGTTTTTTTAAAAAAAATTAAATAATTAGTGAGCCTAACTAGCAGTCACTAATTATTGACCAATACAAATTAGTGACGAGAGTTTTAGTAACCGATCCAATCAGTCACTAAATTGGTTCAAACCTATTAGTGACTGATTTTATAAATTTAGTGACCGATTGAGCAGTAACTAAAATTCAATCACTAAGCGAACTGAATTAGTGACTGCTAATTAGTGATTGATACAAATTAGTGACGAGAGTTTTAGTGACCGATCCGATCAATCACTAAATCGATCACTAATCCTATTAGTGACCAATTGAGCAGTCGCTAAAACCCATATTTTTTTGTAGTGATTTAGATTTTTATTGATTTTTATTCATATAATTTAACTAGTTTGAAAATAAATTTTCTAAATAATATTAAAATATAAATATAGATTCACGTGAGCCAATATATTAATATATATATATATAATATTATAATAATATAGCTAGAATCTTGAATTGATTTGAAGAATTTCAATTGAGAATAAATTTTGTCACTTTTCCTAAAAAAACTTGTTAATATATTTTTTTAAGTACATTAATGTATATCATATGTAATTTTTGACATTTTTATTGAAAATTCAATCATTTTATCATTGATTTAAAAAAAAATACATGGATTTTTATTAAAATACAATATGTATTGAAATTAAAAGATAATAAATATAAATATGCCAATGCTATATTTTTTTGGGTTTAATAATGAAAAAGCATTTAATGGAAAATCCAATATAATGGCCCCAAACTATTTAAGAAATGAAATTCAAAATAAATAAAATTTTATTATTGGCAGCAATTATATTTTTGTAGTGCATCCTCAACATACAAGCAAAATTTACCATTGATTGCTTACACAGGTAACAAGTTAAATATAATTTAATATGTTGCCAACTAATCATCAAAAGAAAGGTTATGATTTCGTATTTTAAATCCAACGGTTCACATTAAATATTTTTATACATCTTTTGTATGAGATATATACAATCATGGTTGCACCATATACTACTCTAACATAAATTGAATAAAGAATTGTTTCTAACTTGTTGGCTAAAACTGTTTTAAATCAGCCCTTTGCCCTCCCTCTTCCTCTTCCCTCTTGCTTCTTTCTTATTGTTCTAATCATTGTGTTTATATTCTCCGATGAATCACAAAATCTTTGAATTCTTCGCAGGGATATTTATTGATATTTTATGGAGCTATTGTTTCTGTTCATCCCGTCCCCTATCCCTCCATCCTTATGCCCTCACTAGAAACGGAGTGCATGCACCATCAACTGCACTCGGGGGACTTGTATCATCTCTACCATACTTGTCTTTCAATCGTGGAGCTTCATTTATAATTGAAACTGAACCCTGTCAGTTTACAGCCTAGATGGAAGTTGCACCGCGATATATAGCATACTGCCCCCGTGTTGTTCCTAGTGTGATATACTTGTTTGCACATAGGAGCTCATTTGTATTTCAGAGACTCTCAAGCTCATATTTTGGGTTTGGTGATCTTCCTCTCTTGCCGGCTTCATGTTCTATCCTCCCATACAGATTGTCAGCAGTAACCTAGGTTTTTCCAAACCAATGATGTAAACAAGCCTCTCGTATTGTATATATTCTATCTAGTACATTCAAACCTCACACGTGCAACTATAAAAGTCATATAGGGAAAAAATAAAAAAATTGATGTGCTTATTAACACACCAACATAGAGAAAAAAAAAAGTGTGAAGGTGATGTCACTGGCCCAATTGATATATTTATTAACTTCAATTAATGGATATAACACTTTATGAAGAATCAAATATTTTCATTGTGAAATATAACTCTTCAATTTATTTAAAATTTAAAATTATGACCAGAAAAATGAAGACCAAGCAAAGTTTGAATTTAATCGCAGGCACACACAAAAATGTTAAGCCGTAATCTCCACTTTCCAACCAAATGTTCTGTCTGGTAAATACTCACGAACGCAAGACTTTTCTATTTTTTCAATCAAAGTCCCACATACGTATTCCAAAAATTATAAAAGAATTTGAGCCGTTTTAAGTTAAAATTTATTCTAAAATCAACTGAAAAATCGGAGCGAATCAAACATCAGTCATGCATATTGAGCTGTGTTACGCCAGCCAATCGAATTGCACTCCCTAATCAGCATATCGCAGAGGTTTTCCCTTTCCTGTCCGCCCATATTTTGTGCGAGGGCTAAGGCCCATATTTCATTACTTTTTGTGCAACGAGCCTGATTCTTCTGGTCTGTTAAATTTTGGTCTTCTGCACTTTCATTGGCTGTCGAGCAAAGTTTTAATTTGTCGGAAATAAAATTCTACAATTTGTTCGCGTTACTATTACCGGCATTAATTTATCGTGTTATAATTTTTATTTGTGACCTTAGTTTTATTATGATCTTGTTGTTTTAGGATGTTATAATCAACACTACTTATGCAAGAGCATAATTATAACTTTCGCACGAGAATAAGTATCATGACTCACGATATACATCTTTTTCAATTTCTGAAAATTTTGAATGAATTGTTTCATTCCTTTGTGCCTTGTGTTCAACTCACCGAACTATTCCTCTTATCTCTTGCCTTTAATATTTTACAACAAAATTAAAGAGTGTTTGACTGAGATTTTTTGTGAGGTTTATAAGATATTATAAACTATTTGATAAATTTAAAATAAAAAAAACTTATAAAATTTTTAAAATAAGATGCTACAATATTATAAGATTTGAGGAAAAAAAATGTCAACGATACTTCTTTAACTAAGCTTTCTTTTTAATATATTAACAAATTTATTCAATTTTTATCATGTTAATTATAAAACTAATATTACTGGCATCTTAATTATAAACTCTAAAATTCTATCTTATTCAAATACTTTAAGAGTTTATTTTTAAATTTAATATAAATAAATCATATTAATTTTGGAGTTTCTAAAGAATTTTCTCTTCATTGAGATATAAAAAAGTTCCATAGTCATATCCTAAAAGTGTGAAATTGTGAACGGTTGCAAATTGCAGTAGAAGAAACGGTTAGCTTGGATTGGAAGGCATGTTGTGGGGCACGTTCATTTTATTTGACAGAATGAATATTTAGAGGGTTATTTGAGAAAATAGTAAAAAAATTTATTGATTAATCATCGAGAATTATATTTAATAACAATGTTTAAAATACATAGATTTTAAGATACATCCATAAATAAAGAATTTTTAATAATTTAATTAGCATTTGAAGAACAAAATAATATTTTACTTAAATATAAAAAAATAATTAATAATCTTAATTATTATATCGTAATTCTTTAAACTAATTTTTTATAACCTCGTATTAAATTATCTCCTCACCATCAACTTTCACTTGAAACATAGCAACGCACTTGGTATTATATAAGGGGAGGCTGGGTTGTGCCCATCTCAACAGCGCGGGGTGCGGATACGTCCCTCCAAGTGAAAATATCCTTCCTCCCTGTGGCGGGTATCCATTCCCCTTTTTCTGCAGAGAGATGGATATCAACGACTACCCACAAATTTGATTTAAAAATTTATCATATTCATAAAAAAATTTAGAAATAAAAAAAAGGTATTAAATTTTTTCAATAACATATATTACTTCTAAAATTAAAATATTATCAGACATAAGTACATAACACACGATATTTAATTATATTTTACAATAAAATATCAAATGATAAATAATATAAAAATATGAATTTCAAAAAAAGCATAACAATTTGTCAATTCCTCCGAAGAGGTGGGGTGCCACAAATATTGGGAAAATAAAATGCAAATGATGACATGAAATGAATAAAAATAGGATTTGATATATGTATAAGAAAATAATAATAATAATAATTTAATTATTTAAATAGGTAACGGGTACCTACAAGCACGGGATTGTGATCCCTGCACCCAGTTTAGCATAGGAGTGTAAATAAGATGAGATGATTTGCGAACGGTTCGGGCTTGATTCAATGAAAGCTAGTATTCAGCTTGATCTTTTCAAACCTGAGCTAAGCCGAGCTTGAGTTCGTCAGTCAAACAATTCGAGCTGAACTTAATAATATTCGGCTTGCAAAGCTCACGAGCCTAAACGAGCTTTTTTATTATACACATATACACAATTATAATCTAGGCCCATTTAATAAACTCTATAATAATAATAATAACAACAACAACAATTCAATTTTTTATTTTTAGAAAAACATAGAACAAAAGTATTAAAAAAAATTATAATTATAGATTTTGTTTTGAGTCTAAATGAGCTCTAGTTAATCGAAATCTATACAAGTTTGAGCTTGAGCTCATCTAAACTTAACAAATCGAGCTTTTTTACTTCTATATAATGAGCTATATTAAGTCAAGTTCGATAAGGCTCGCCGAGCCTTTGTATATTCTAATAAGCCAAGCTTGAGATTGGCATTTTAGGTTCAACCAAGTTTGGCTAAAGTTCAAACTCATGAATTAATAAACAAGTTGAGCTTGAACCTATTAGATTCAAACTCGACTCGGCTTGTTTACATTCCTACTTTGGCAATTTGGGGACTAAATTGTCCCCATCCCGATGCCCACGGGGATAAAAATTTTCCCAAATCCATCCCGCCATAGGAATGGGTAATTTTGCCATCTCTAGGTGGAAGCCAAATTCATTATACATTGAGTTTATTATAAATTAGTTATTAGTTCGTGCATTGTGTCGGATGATAAGTTTAAAATTTTATTTTATTTAATTTTAATTATACTTTAGATATTAATATATTTTATAAATATTATAAATATAAAATTTAAAAAAATTAAGAGTTTTATTGAATATAATATAATTAAAGATGTAAATGAGACAAAATATAATAAGATTTTATATAAATATATTTACGTATATTGCATTAAATTTCATAATAACTAAATTAAATGACTTTATAAATCCAATAAATTACTCATAATATATAATAGAACATTGACTTGATTTGAAGAAATTAAAGAATTCAACATTGAAAAATGAGCTTAGGTAACAGAAGATGAAATATTTTAACTTACCATAAGGACTTCAAATTTTTTTTTATATAAATTTTATTGATTCATTAGCATAAAAAATAAAATATTAAAAAAATACATGAGCATTATACATACATGCTTCTTTAAGAAATAAATAAATAAATTTTAACATACCAAGAGAATGATCGTACATAGTTGAAGAAAAAAGAAGATAATAGACATATATATATATATATATATATTTAAATAATAAATTGTAAGTTTAGAACATTCTAGTATATATTTTTCTACAAATTTTTAGGTTAGATTCAAGAATTTTTTCAACTACGATTTAACTTAATTAACACATTAAATTGTAGAATAAGAGATAGCTCAATAACTAACATAATATAATACTTAAAGTTAAATTATAATAGGTTCTACATTACTATAATACTCCATATATAAAAAGTTTAGTTATGCATAATATATATGGACCAAGACATATAAATTGAATTGCAATGTCATTGATAAATATTTACACACATATATATATCCAAAAGAATATATATATATATATGTATACGTTCATCCATAATTATATTAGGAGTGGCAAAAATTATATATTGATAAAGAGAGTTATAAAAATTATTATAAAAAGTTGTATATATTTGATATGGGATAGCCTAATAGACCCAACCCAATAAGCTATCGACTCCAAAGAATGCTTTTAGGCCCACTTGGCATCTGAAGCCAACTATGCCTCCAAACCCAGTTGGGCCTAATCACTCGACCACAATTGCTAGGTCGAGCAGATAGTTCTCAACCCTACCCGATGGGAGGCTTCAAGCCACCAATGCGTTCAGTTATCTCTTTAGGCGACCACTTTGAATGGTCGATCACAGTTAATTAGAGTGCTCACTCCGACGCCGAATCATATCCCTGCCACATTCAATGCTCTAACAGTCAGCGTGCCTTTGCATTAATGGAGCATACTGCCTATAGTACTGCTTCTGCCAGCAACTCTGTTAGAAGGCACGCCTCTAGAATACTATTCACCTAAGAAAGTAGGAGATAATGTCATCTGAAATAGTACAAGGTTAAGAAATGACCTATAACTCCCAAACAAGGACAAGAACCCACTACACTTAATAAGGGTATTT
The DNA here is from genome assembly GCA_014898725.1 of Jacaranda copaia. Classification (NCBI taxonomy): domain Eukaryota; kingdom Viridiplantae; phylum Streptophyta; class Magnoliopsida; order Lamiales; family Bignoniaceae; genus Jacaranda; species Jacaranda copaia. The sequence goes on from JACGDI010005557.1 coordinate 762,376, forward strand.
TAGACATATTATCCACCTGGAGAAGGCTATAAATACCCCATTGCCAGCCACCCACCAAGCAGGCAATTTATACTATACGCTCTTACTCTGCTACTCGAATGTCTTACTTGATTAGTATTAACTTGAGCGTTGGAATGCCTTAGTCGAAGGCACCCTAGCTAGTCTGATATTTGCTATTGATTGCAGATCTCAACTCGAGAAGATATAACTGATGGATCATTGAACCTCCTTAGTCGAATTAGCCCAAACATAACCTAATTCACTAAAATAGCTTTCAACCTCATTATTTTGGCACCGACGATGGGAACATTGAGATTGCAACTGAAAAAATAGTGAATACCCAGAGAGCCACATCTAAGAGGAAGGAATACAAAAAGAGAGCGTCTCCAATAAAATGCTTCCATGATTACACTCCACTTAACATCTTGATGAGGGAGGTCTTATTTGCAATTTAACACGACAACCTCCTCAAGAAATCAAGAAAGTTGACGAAGACTAAAGTGATGAAAAAGTCAAAGAAATATTGCTACTTTCACAAACAAAGATAGCATAACACAGATGACTGCTTCAATCTTCAAGATGAAATTGAGAGTCTCATCAAGTCGGGCCATCTAAAAATATGTGGCCAATGATACATAGACTAAAGAGAGAAAAATTGATCAAACTCCCCATAGAAAAAGGTCGGTTAGCCCGAAAAGAGAAGATAAAGGAAAGAAACCCGCCTACGATGATTACCTGCCCATTCGTGGAGTGATTGACATGATTGTGGGGGTCCCATTAGGGGGGATTCCAAGTCGTTGAGGAGATAGAGATAGACACAGAGAAGGTTAAAGTCGACTAAAGCCTCTCCATTCAAGATAACATTCCATTTATCCACTAGTGTAGAGCTCATCTCCTTCACTGATGATGACTTGGCCCATCTCGAAGGAAAGAACATCAACCACAAAATAGATTGTCCTATGGTAGTCTCTGTTGAGATTACCAACTTTGAAGTTAGAAAGGTTTGGTCGATAATGGTAGCTCGACCAATGTGATCTTCTTCTCAATACTAAAATAGATAAACCTAGGCTAACTGAAGTTCAAGCTCGTGCATACCCCTCTGGTCGAGTTCAGGGGGTTAAAAATTATTCCAAAAGGTTCAATCAACTTCTCTACTTCATTTGGAGAGGCGCTGCGCAGTAGGACATGGATGATAAACTATCTAGTCGTCAATGCCTCATTTGCTTATAATGTCATAATTGATTGACCAGTTCTTAATGATTTTTCTGCTATCAAATTGACCTATCACATGAAAATCAAATTCCTAACCCCAGCAAGCACGAGTGAGTTACTATGTTAACATCAAGGAAGCCTGGCAATGTTACACCATTTCGATCGAGTCAAATGAGCAAAAGACTCGACCATAATTGAAGACCTCAGGGGATGCCATTATAGCGAAACCTGAGGAGAACTAGGCCAACAATAAGATAAAGTTGGAAGACACTTGAGTGGAGCCCGTTAGAGAGTTCAAAATGGCTAAGTTAGAGCTAGGGAACCCTAACAAGACCACCATGATCGGAATGAATATGGGCCCCCACTTGAAATGTCTCATGGTCGATTTTTTGTGGAGAAATATCGACATCTATGCTTGGAAGGCATTTGACATCCAGAGAATCAAACCCAGTATGATGGTTCACTGCCTCAATGTCGACCCCTCATATAAACCAGTCAAATAGAAGACGAGAATGTTTAATGCCAAGAGAAGCCAAATCATCAAAGAGAAAGTTAGAAAACTCTTAGATACAGGCTATATTATAGAAATTCAATATCCATCTTGACTTTGTAATGTTGTAGTTGTCCCCAAGAATGAGGGACAATGGTGCATGTGTAATAATTTCACTTATTTGAATAAAACTTGTGGTAAGGATCCTTCCCCTCTACCTCAAATAGATTTACTAGTATATTCTATGGCTAGTTGCAAATTGTTGATTATGATGGATGTATTTTCAAGGTATCACTAGATATTCATGGCCCTCGAAGATAAGGACAAAACCTCTTTTGTAGTCCCCAATGAAGTTTACTGCTTTTTGGTCATGCCCTTTAGACTCAAAATACTGGAGCAACCTATCAGAGACTAGTCAATTTTATGTTCAAGAATGAGATAAGCAAGTTTATGGAGGTCTATGTCGATGACATAATTGTCAAGACAGAGAAGGACAATGACCATTTGTTCAACTTCAATCACACCTTTGCCATATTATGAGCATTTGGCATAAAGTTGAATCCAAATAAGTGTACGTTTGGGGTTCAAACAGGTAAATTCTTAGGTTATATGGTCAGTCAATGGGGTATTGAGGTCAATCTACAAAAACTCCAAGTTGTATTAGATATTACTCCATCTTAAATAGTAAGAGATATACAACGGCTGGTCGGGAGGATTATCGCCCTTGAGAGATTCATCACCCATTTAGCTAACAAGAGCCTACATTTCTTCAATATTCTCAAAAATGCCAAGAGATTGGGTTTCCAATGGAATGAACAGTATGATCGGGCTCTAGTCGAGTTAAAACAGTACTTATCCTCGCCCTTTATGCTCATGAAGCATAAGTTCAAAGAGGTATTACACGTCTACTTAGCTGCCTCAAAAGCGTCAATCAGCTCAATCTTGGTTTTGACTAGGGACGGGAACCATCGACCAGTTTACTATTATAGTAAAGCACTCCAAGGATCAGAACATAACTACTTAGAGATCGAGAAGTTTGCCTTGGAGTTAGTTACTAGAGCCCAAAAACTGTGACCTTACTGCTAGTCCCATGCAATAATAGTATTGACAAACTAGCCGTTGAAATAAGTACTCTCGAAGCCAAACACATTAGGGAGGTTAATAAAATGGACCATTGAGTTGGAATAATTTGTCATCGCCTTAACCCAAAACAACCATTAAAGCACAGATCTTAATCGACTTCATCGCTAAGCGAGTTGATCTCCCCGAGAAAACCAGCAAAGTTCCCCTTGATTAGACTTTGCATATTGATGGATCATCAACTACATTAGGAGAAGAAGCAAGAGTGGCTCTCCATTCTCCATCAATAGAGAAGTATGATTTTGTGATCAAACTTGATTACGTAGTCACCAATAATGAGGTTAAGTATGAGGCTCTCCTCGTTGAGATGAGGATGGCACTCGAATGAGGAGTCGAACACTTAGCTGCTATCACATACTCTTAGTTGGTGGCGGAGTAGGTTAAAGGAAATAATGAGGCCAAGGATTCAACAATGAGCCGATACTTAACAGAGGTCAGAAAACTACAGCAATCATTCAAAAAATTCACTTTCAGCTAGGTACCTCAATCTGAGAACGAGTGCGTGGATGCCCTATCTAAATTTGCTAGCTCGACTAAAGGCACAAGAGACAGGATAATAACTTTTCTGGCCGCTAACAAACCATCTATCAGCCCTCTTGAGGAGAATTTGGTGGGAAACATCAAAGAGACAGTTCTTTCATGGCAAGATCTAATAAAGCTTTACTTGAGTCATGGCATGGTCCTTGAAGACAAAAATAAGGCATGTCGCCTTCGACGATAAGCTGCCATGTTTGCATTCGACGAACATGGCCAGCTCTATAAGGGGTTAATATCTAAACTACCCCTAAGGTGCTTGGACCCCGACCAGGCTCATGAGGTGTTATAAGATATCCACGCAGGCATGTGTGGGAACTACTCAGAAGAACGATCTCTTGCTCATAAAATCATCAAGTGTGGATACTTTTGGCCAACCCTATTAAAAGACGCTGTTGATTTTGCTTGAAAGTGTCTATCATGCCAAGTCCACTCAAACCTCCCACATCAATTGGCAGCCCCCATGGTCAATGTTCAGATCTCTTAGCCATCCGACCAGTGAGGGATCAATATTCTAGGTTTATTGCCAAAGACGATGGGTTAACAAAAGTTCATAATTATGGCAATTAAGTATTTTACCAAATGGGTCAAGGTCGAAGTTGTCCCAAAAATAACTAACACAGTTATCAAGATCCTCATTTTAGATAACGAGATATAGTTCCAAAGCAGAAATACCTAAAGTTGGTGTGAGGCCTTTAGAATCGCCTAATATTTTACCTCAGTGGGTAACACTCAATCAAATGGCTAGACAGAGGTAACGAACAGAACAATTCTCGACCACTTGAAAACCAGAATACAAAAGATAGGGTCAAGCTAGGCAGATGACCTCTCTAAGGTGTTATGGGCATATAGGACCACCCATCGTACAACAATGGGTCTAGCCCTTACAATCTAGTATACGGTCCTGAAGCAATCTCCCCTCTGAACACATATAACAGACAGCTCAAGTGATCGACTTCAACTCGATTAGAAACACTTCAAAAAGAAAACTTAGCTTAGAGACAATTGATGAGTGGAGATAAGAAGCCTACAACACCATGCAGTGTTGTTGGTCAAATATGGCAGAAAACTACAATAAAAAGGTTAGGTCGCACCGTTTTAAGGTTGGAGACCTTGTCCTCAAGAAGGTGAAAATATTCAAGAATGTTGGCAAACTTGACCAAAAATGAGAGGGGCCTTACACTATCGTAAAGGTATCAAAACACAACACCTATTAACTTGCTAACGTTGATGGGGATGAGCTCTCTCACCCATGGAATGCCATCAACTTAAAATAATTCTATGTATAAAAGTGTGTTGTAATCATTCTTGTATTATGTGATATAAATAAAATATTAGCAACACAACTATCATTCACTTGTAATGTTACAGCCATGAACACTCCCACTCATAAGCTTTAAGTCAATCCCGTAGTCAACCTAAGAAGCAGTTTCAATCTGAAGAACCAAGGCCTCTCAGTTGATGTTTAAGGTCAACCCCGTAGTCGACCCACAAGTAGCTTCACGCTGCTAATTTAAGACTTTTCAAGCCTAAACCATGAAGTTGACCCTATAGTCAACCCATAAGCAGCTTCACACTACCAATTCAAGGCTTTTTAGCCCAAACTATATAGTCGATCCCGCAGTCGACCTACTAAGTGGCTTCATACTGCCCAATTATGGCTTCTCAGCCCCAACTGTACAGTCGACCTGCAGTCGATCAACAAATCAGCTCCCCATTGCAAAATTAAGAAAACTCAAACTCAACCAGAGTAATAAAACTCAACAATAAAGTTAAGGGAAATTTTAAAACAGAACGTCAAACGTATTTAGATGATATCATACATATCTCTACAATAATAATCTCAATCGATGACAAAGTTGTGTGTTTTCTTATTGATTGATTCAATTATCAACCACACATTTGCGATGAGACAGTTGCATTCAATAAGAAAATTGTAAAATTGATTAGATAAACATTAAGCAAAATAACAGTAGTATTTCATTAAATGAAATTTTTATTACAACTAAAGGACAACCTTCATAAAAAAAAGAAGATGAGGATTACAAAGAGGCAACATGCCCACACTGAGCAACCATAATCTTAGACAAAAGAGTTTCAGCTTTGGCTCGATCCAACCCCCCTCCACTCGATTTACCTGGCCACTCTCTTGAACATCCTGGTCAAGCTCAAGCATCACCGACGCGAGGGGAAGAATTGCTTGTGCTAGCTGTGAAGGCCCCACCACATCGCCCATAAAGTCAATGGAGCACAACACGTACTAGGTGACATCGACCTATTCATCCCTGATCTGGAAGGTAAAGTCATTAATGAAGGCAAACTCCCTCGCTAGATCAGCAAATTGCCTCTCAATTGAATCCTACTCCTGCTAGCATTTATCATAATGTCACCTTTTGTGCCTTTCTTGACCATGGTCTCCTCGGATTCAAGATAATGCTACAGTTTCTCATCCAAAATCGATCTTATTCTATCTTTATCCTCAGCTTGAAAATGATAGCCCAAGTATTTGAGTTGCTTGACTGCCTTCTTGAATGCTGTGTGTGCATTATCGATTGAGAATACCACACTCGCATCTTGAAAAGCTGAGCTGAGCATAAATTGCTCTACTATCTCCCTTCGCATCAAAAAGAGTTTCTATGAGAATACTGCTCAGGCCTACTTGAACGTAGCAGTATGGTTGATTGATTGACCAGAAGCATAACTTACTTGTATGTCCAATTGAGCCTTCTTTAGCACCGAATCCATTCAGCTCCTCTCTTCCACGGCCTTGACCAACTGTTAGTTTTTCATAGCAAGTTGTTCTTGGAGGTCAGCCACCTCATTACTTAGCTAGTCGACCCGAGTTTAGGATGATTTGAGCTAAACGTTGAGCGTCTCCAAGTCCCCTTATCCTGCAGCTCTTCCCAGTCAACCATAGCCAACTCTGACCTCTAATAAAAATGATCTCACCTGAAATAGAGGTTATCATTAAACAGTGTAATTGGCTAAAGATAGCATTCAACAAGCAAATAATCAACCTCAAACTTATCATATTACAGTATTATGCCAGAGCCTTGAGTACATTGACTTGGCTCAAGTCCATGAACTTTTGTTGGTTGGAAGCAAAGAGCCTGACCACCATGCATTTGAGTGTACTAGCGCCCGACGTCTTCAAAGAAATGATCGAGCTCGAGTTTGTCATCTCCATGGTCAAATCAGTGCCAAATTGGGGTGATGGCAACTTGGGTATTTGAAATAAAACCCCATCGCTGCGCCTGCCGAACAGGTCATAACCTATTGGTACCTTCTGTTTGCCTTTGTCACCTGTAGTCCTCTTGGGCGAAGAGCCTCTCTTCTTGGCTATCTACCTTTTGCCATAACTCGAGGGGCTGGTCGAGTAGGCTATGGGGCATGTTCGATCTGTGGGATGCTGGGGTGATAGTCAAGAGTGCTACCTCCATCACAGAAGCTCCATCTCATCGAGCGACTGCCCGATAGTGCTCATCATTTCTCTGTGTCCCAGCCAATGCTTCTTGTCTACACAAGCCATGATCTCTTCTCAATCTGCCAACAAAAAATAATCCATAGAGCAATTAAAATCAAGCAAAAAGATGTGAAAATACACAATTATTGCAATCGATAGGAATTTCTACCTAGTTGGTCGCCTGTGGGTAAGTTCAACTTGGCTGGCGGCAAGCCAACCAACACCAAACATCTCTCTTTGGTCAGAACAAAGGCCTCAATTTGGCCAAACTTGACCAGGACCTGAATGAAAGTGTTGGGCCAACTCAAGATTTGGTTTCCCGATATCTTAACATGCCGCCTCCACCATCCCCTCAAAATATTAAACTCATCTGACACTAGAACATATAAATAATATTTTTTTCACTCTTAGTCATATGATAAGGATGGGGTGACTAAGAATTTTTAATGCGGGCATGCCATTACATAGTAAAACCCGAACTCTTCGGTGTTACCTGACTTTCGGGACAGGGCAGGTGGAACAGGTTTGAAAAGTTTGCGAAGAAAATCGACTAGCCATATAAGTGCATCAACATGACGAAACTATATACAATGGCAAAAAAATTGGGCAGGAGCTACATTATGCAGACCTCCAAGCCCCCCAAGAGGTCGACTATTGCAGGGGCTAGCAGGAACCTAAGTCCACATCTAAACCCCTCCTCGAACACTGTAATACACCCCCTCAAAGGTCAATGCATCTTACCTCGTAGCCCAGACACCAAAAGTTCAAACTCCTCAGGAACATGGTAAAGTTCTCTAATATGAACTAAATCAGCAGGAGTAATCTTGAAAACTATCTCGCTATAATGGTCAGGTGTAAACAGTCGACCGCGTGATGTTGGTACTTCACTAGGGCCAGCCTCGCCCCCAGAGACAACCCTCTCATTACTCGAGTTGCTAGAAGTTAAGCTATCGCTCAATGAGCTATCATACATATTTTCATCCCCAACCTCCCCATGGAAGTGTGCACTATGGGACCTAATGTCCTCACTATCTGATGAACTCGACATGCTTAAAATGCAAATGAAGGAAAACAAAAACTAGCAGAAGAACTTACTAGTTTTCATTAGAAAGCTCTAAAATGTAAAAAGGAATTAAAGGCTCTGAATGCAAGAATTGACCAGATCAGATTCAATAAAAGTGTAAAATGAATGTTTTTACCCTACCTATTTATAAGCATTCAAACTCGGGAACCCAAACGACAGTAATAATTGCATAGTCGTCTTTTGGCACTTTGTTTACTTTAACATGATTGATGCATTAAATGCACCAAATCTTGGTTGAGAATTCAAAAATCCTGGTCGAAAATTCAAAAACCCCAGGTCGGTGATTCAAAAACCCCAGTTAAATGTTCATAACTATCCATCAGCTGTCTACTCCTTGCTCCTTCTCGTTGACAAGTTCGAACAGGACCGCAAGTGAGGGGGACTTATGATATGGGATAGCCCAACAGGCCCAACCCAATAAGCTATCGACTCTAGAGAATGGTTCTAGCCCTACTTGGCACCTAAAGCCTCACTACACCTCCAAACCCAGGTGGGCCAAATCGCTCGACCACAATCGCCAGGTTGAGCAAATAGTTCTCGACCCTACCTTAGAGAGGCATCTAGCTGCCTGATGCGTTCAGCTATCTCTCTAGTCGACCACTTTGTATGATCAATCACAGTCGACCAAAGTGTTCACTCTGGCATCGAATCATATCCATGCCGCATTCAATGCCCTAACAGCCAATATGCCTCTGCATTAATGGAGCATGCCATCTACAGTACCACCTCTGCCACCAACTCTGTCAGGAGGCGCACCTTCATAGTACTATTCAACTAGGAAAGCAGGAGATAATGCCACCTAAAATAATAAAAGATTGAGAAATGACCTACAACTCCTAGGTAAAGACAAGAGCCCTCTACACTTGAGAAAGGCATTTTAGACATATTACCCACTTAGAAAAGGTTATAAATACCCCATTATCAGCTACCCTCCGGGTATAACATTTATACTGTATGCTTTTACTCTGTTGCTTAATTATCTTACTAGACTAGTACTAACTTGAGCATCAGAGTGCCTTAGTAGGAGCACCTAAGCCAATCTAATGTTTGCTATTGATTGCAAATCTCAGCTCAAGAAAAATTAGCCCAAACACAACCCAATTCACTAAAACAGCTTTCAACCTCATTAATATTTATATATACATATTAATATTTCTACATTGAGTATTTTAGTATAAACATGTTATGAAAATGATTTAGTATAGTTTTTATATTAATATTAAAACAAATATTGATAGGATATCAAATATAAAAATATGTTGACATGAAACAATGGATAAAATTAACTTATCCACATCACTACAATATATATACACTTAAATCAAGACTCAATTTTTTTTCTAAATTATCATGATTCATAAATATAAAAATTTAAAATATTGTAGAAAAAATATAAATATCAAAATATATGTTTTTTCAAGAAAAATAAAATTTAATTAACAACGAGAATGATTTTGTAAAGTTTGAGAGGAAAAAAAAAGACAAATATTATTCTATTTTGAAATAGTAAATTGTACGTTTAAATTATTTTTAATATAAATTATTGTTAGGATTTTTAGTTTAAATAAGATAAGCTGATTAAATTGTATTGATAAATAGACTTATGTATATGTCTGGTTATATATATATATATATATATATATGACTGAGTGTGTTTGTCTATAATTATACAAAAAGTCAATTTGAAAATGCAAATGAGATTTTAGAAAGAAGCTATTAGATTATATATATATATATATATATATATAAAGGAGCTGTATATTAAAATACATAGTTAAAACAATTAATATAAAAATTATAAATATTAACATATATTATATATATTGAATATTTATCAAAACTATTATAATCTTTTTATGTTTAATATTAAAATGAACATTGATGGAATATTATATATGTATATATATATATATATGTTGATTATAAGTAAAAAGAATAAAATTAAAAATATAAGGAGTTAGAAAAATTATATATTAATATAGGAAGTTACAAAAATTAATATAGAAAGTTGCATAATGGAAATATGTTGACATAAAAATAAAAAAAATATAAAAATATGTTATAAGGAGTTATATATATTATATATGAAACATATTAGCATAAAAAATATGAACAAAACTAATTTATCCACATCATTGACACAAAATATATACTTAAAATATAATTTAACATCATTTTACTTTATATATGATAAATTTACTCTCCAATTAATGGTTTTATTACAAATGCATCATGTGCAGACATACAAGAAAACTCTTATTTACTTCCCCATCCACATTCATTCCAATGTCTATTTTCGAGATTTGAACGTTCTGATTTTCTACAATATAAAGTCAAATTATCTAATTTTCTGATTGATTTTCTCGTATTGATTCTTTAAAGAATTTGATACTATAAAATTTTCAAATTATAATATTCTTCATGAAGTTTAAGTAATATTATTAATAATATCATTATTTTTCCTTTGGAAAATCACGTAAAATTCAAATATGACATTGAAAAAGTCAAATTGATTATTACTTGATTGTAGCAATTAAATTTGGAAATTTTTGTTTGTTTTCATTTGTAAACACTGTTTTTATTTTGTAACCATTTAAAAACTAAAAAAAATAATTTCTATACATTTTCAATAAAATTATCATTCATTTTTATTTTCAATATTTTCTAAACCCACTATATTATCATATTACCACAACAATCAATTTGAAATTCAATTTGGCACAAAATACTTTACTTTCATTTCAACACATACAAAATATACATATATTTAATTGGCTAAAAAAAAAAAACACGTCCTTTTTAGCATAAAAAATATACGTGCCTAAATATTTATTATTGTATCTACCTGCAATTATTATTTTTAGATAAAACATCCATATACAATCTCATTTTCATTTTTAAAATATAATTAATTTTCAATTTTTAAAAATATCAAAAAATGAAAATTGAACTAATTAGGCCTTTAGTATGTCTTGCTTGTGTTCATTCTTTCAATATAAATACGCGCGTGCACACACGCATATATACGTAGATATATTTATATTTATTCTAATCGATTCAATTCAATCCAACTCAAGTGTTTGCTATTCAAGTGGAGGTAGAGGCAGAATAAGATGAATAGCAATTTCTGCTTCTTTGATGGATGCAACATATATATATATATATATATATATATATGTCCCACTTTTTATTTTTGCTTACCTGATTCTCTTAATGTTACGATATATGGGAATAGTGGATTTCTTAACACTTGAATGCCATATATATACATATATATATATATATATCAAGATCATCTATGTTGAATTTCATTATATTTGTGTGTACACAAAGTGCAGGCGATATATATATATATATAGATGCGATATATATCATCAAATTTCTCCCACTCCTACTAATTTGGATTACACAATCACACTTTAAGTGGTGGGATAAACAATCAATTGGATTTTGGATTACTACTGGGCTTTTGTCGTTGAAATCAGACACTTAACATTGCTTGATAAAATTATCTTTCAAATCATATCCACCACACCAAACAAGCCCTTAATGGTTTAGAAATCACTTGAATAGTAGTTGGAAATGGATAGCAGGAACAAATTATGAGAGTTGATAAAGACATTCAGGGACAATAATTCAGTACATATTCATGCCTCTAAGACTGCAAATGAGCCAAACTCAAGTCCATATTAGTAAAAATTTTAAGTTCAAGCTCGATTTGTTTATAAAATATGTGAGTTTGAGTTGGAGTTCGAGTTCGATAAGCTCATTAAATACCAAGCCACGATTGAACTTGAGCGTATCAGACATATATGTCAACACTCAAATATAATGCATACGTTTACACCTTAAAATAAAATTAATTTGTAAGCATATGATAAATTTTAAGGTAGACAATTAGATTTAAAAATATGCATTTATCGGTTTAAATTGTATATATTATAAACATAAAGTGAGAAATGATAATAAAACTTTGGAATTAAAATACAAAATATTAATGTCACTCCTTGGGCTCGCGACCCTGTTAAACGCGAAAATTGCCTCCAAACCTACCAAGTTCATTCTGAAATTGGGCTATGATTAATTTGTTCAAAAGAGATATCCAATATGCATACAAGTTCTTTAACCAAAATTTATATAATACTCTTTCTTTTAGTATTTAGTTCGCGTTGGATGGGGCATTACAATTAATAGTGTTTATATTTCTTCCATAAACCCATATTAAGTTAATATTATTGAATACAAGAAAAATAATTAATGACTTGTTAATTTTTATAATAATTATTTTTTTATAAAATAATCATATATTTTATTATCATGCAATTTACTAAAAAATGGTCAATTTTTGTATAAGTTTTAAGTTATTCTTTTGACTTTTGAAGTTTGAATATTAAACTATAAAAATAGACTTTTTAAAATAATGATAACTTATTATTTTATACTTGCAGTACTAAATTTGAAAAATATGCATTAATAGTATATAATATATTAGACAGCCTCAAGATAAATAGATATCACATTATATGTATAACGAAAACGGACATGATATAGCAAGTTGCTAGTATATACTATCTTAGTCATATTATAAACCTATACGTGTTATTATCAAAATATTTGAATAAAAGAATTTTTATCTTTTATCGAAACTATCGTGCTATTATTTTTTACAACTTATAAATTAGTATCTTATAAATTATTAATTATTATTTAATAAGTAATATATAAGTAAATGAATATATTATACTTTGAAATTATTTTAATGTGTGGAACATATTTTTAAAGTATTATTTTTATATATTATTTAATACTTGTATATAAATATTTAGGCTCATGAGCCGGTTCGCAAGCCTTTAAACCACTATATTAAAGTTCAAGCTTGACTCAATTCCAAGCTCAAGCTCGAATAATGTCGAGCTGAAGCCTAACTTTTCTAAAGCTCGTGAATCGACTCGACTCAACCCAACTTGCAACCTAATACCTCTCTAGCAAAAAGGGGTATTTACTAATTATTTGAGTCTTGAGATGAATTCTACTCAAGACTAGAACTTTTATTCCTTTTCCTTTTACTTGTGCCATAAAATATCTAAACATGCTTACAGCCTCTCGTTTTTGGTCCTTCATGATTTCAATGATTGAAATTTCGAATCTAATCCAGAGGTTTATGAATGGCCAGGTTCTTCTTTCGAATGCTTTTGTATCATCATAAATTAAACCTAACCTAGGTGAGCATTTCGTATTAGCAATCAATTTAATGCTTGGTCCTAACTCACCCAACCATAAATATACCATAGAGCATTTTTCTTTTTCCTTTTAATAATTAAGTCATTATTCCTACACGCATAAAATAATTATCAGATATATATATATATATATATATATATATTGGGAGCATAAGTGAAAAGTTTGGACTAGAGTCCGGGAAGGAAGTTATGGTTAGTAGGCTTTGGGTACGTTAGTAAAAGAAGGGAATTGCGAGCTATTTTGAATAAATCAAATTTTGGTATATTGGTGTGAAAATTGTCATTTATGAATATAAAGTCTTTTTCTTTTTTATAAGTACGGTAAAGTGCATAAAATTCCCCACCGCACGTGTCGATGGAATAATATATCATGAAATTGAATTGATCAGTGTCAATATTATAATAGAATAATTCTATAATAAATTATTATCTTACTCTTGATCTATCATAAATCCCAAAAAATAATGGCAAGATATTTTTTTTCCTAAACATATTCCCCCTAAATCAAATGTCTTGCATAAATGGAGAACAACACATTAGACTAGGATTGTGTTAGTACTTAGTATTTCGATAACAAACCATCTAAGCATGGCAAATAATTATATCCTAATTTTGGAAAACTACGAAACAAGAAAAATATCTTTATTTTTAACACACGAAAAATTTCATTGATCCGTATCATTTGAAACAGCACTAAGAAAAAACTTAGAAAAGTGATTATATATGGATGAAAGAAAAAGTTGAAGGAATTATTTTGTGGCTATGGACCTTTCTTTATATCTGAAGAACAACGAAAGAAAAAGCGGGAGAAAACTGATCGCAAGATGTTCAAAATCGTGCTTTTGAAGTCGTTTTGAACACTTTAGCAATTATTATAATTTTGTTTCCCTTCAAAATTTATTACTAATCACATACTTCTGTAGCAATTCTTTTTTCTCATTTCAAACTTGAAATCACAGAAAACTCCGACTCTGATCTTTAATCCACCCTTTTCTTAGCAAAGACTTCAATTATTTATGTGTGGTGCGTGCTCTTAATTAATGAAGTTGCAGTAGCGTAGAAGGGTTGTCTGTTTTCCTTTTAAGAGCATTTTTAAAAGTTATGTGAATATATTCGCAAACCATAATAAAGTTGCTCGATTAAATAATTGAATGGAAATATATTTATTTTTAAGTTTGTAGCATAAACTAAAATTTTTCCAACTAAATAAAACAAAATATATATTTCGAAAAAAAAGGTACGGATAATTACTGATTCCGACACATTCTATGTATACATTATTAAATAAGGTTTTAATCCTCTCGATATATTTATTTAAATTTTTAAAGAAATAAAAAGAAAAAATTATGATAAAATGATAGTAGTAGGATAGGATGGCAGCACTGAGTTGTGTAAATTATTGTTATGCGAATTAAAAAATAAATAAGGAAAGCATTTAAAAAAACTATTCGAAAATGTATCAAAATTTAGTGGCACTATCTAATATTATGGAGTGCTGAAATTAACGTGAGCTGATCAAAGTTTATCATAAAATATTTTTTCTAGTTACCAATATGGTGAATCAAACAGAAACCCTCTAAGTAAGAATAAAATATTGACGAAAAAATAATAATAAAAAAAATATCTTGGAAAAAGCGCCAAAGATCGAGCAAAGTATTTTTAACCTATTAATACCAGATTTTTTAGTCTAGTAAAGTATCATCTGCTATATTTAGTTGAGCATTGATGAAACATTCGATCGCCAATAAGCTTTCCTTTCTGAAAAGCTTTGAATACTCTATGTAGTACTATTAATTATATTGCTAAAATTTAAAATTGAAATTTGAAACTGAATTTAGGTCTCTTGTCTCAAAAGAATTAAACTTAAATCTCTAAATCCATTTTTAAAATGATGTATTTTTTAAAAACTATGAACCATTTATAATTGTAAAAAAATATATGCAATTACTTCTAATATATAATTAGCATAGCTACAGGGTGTGTTTAACTAAATTTATTTGAAAGAGCTTACAAATCTCTATATTTTATAAAATATTTTTGGGGTATAAGATATTATATATTATATTAAATAAATTTTTGAAATGTTAGCATAGAAAAAGATTTTTGAGCTTATAAGATTGTAGTAATGGTAATTTTATAATTGATATATTAAAATCAAAAAATACTAAAATATTAAAAATAAATTAGAAAATTCTTGATTTCTTTACCTAATATTTTATTTTACAAGTTTATAAGTACATTTTAATTTTACCAAATATTTTATAAGATATTTTAAAGAGTCAATAGTAAAATGATCACCTAAACTTTCTCTTAGTCTTAATTGCTTCCTTGCACTTTTCAAAATAAAATCCAATATAAAATTATTTTTCTCATTACTGTATAAATGGATTTACTCATAATATTCGGTTAATTGTAGAAAAGTAGGCAAACCAATTTCCACTTTAGGATTCAGTCCCCATCTACCATTCTTTCAGTTTTAACTTTTCATTTCCAATTTTTGTTTTAAATTCACTCCCCACTTAAGTCAAAAAGACAAAGAAGCCCTCACTTAAATTGAAAATCACAAAAATCTCTTCACTTCCCTGCTAACAAATATGTTACTTCAAATAACTCCTCCCCCCAACTTATCACATTTTTCTCTTCCCATTCCCTCCATTTTGCAAAGTCGGTGCTCTGGTGCTGCAACGACATCTTCATCTCTTACACTTTCTTGTTTGGAGACTAATTTTTCTCCATGCTTTTCTAGCCATAGCTATAAGGGTTTCTATTTTGGCCCCTCAATTGTATAACCTACGAGGTAAATTGTATAATTTTCTATTCTATTTTTTTTGTGTGTGTGTGTTGAAATACATATAGAAATGTAATACATTACTTTGTTTACTTCTTGTTTGAAATGTAGTACATTACAGAAAGAAATGTAGTACATTACTTTGTTTACTTCTTCTTTAATGTTGGTTTTAATTATTATAGGTTTGATTTTGATATACTCAATTGACCCACAATTATGTTTTTCTTTTAATAAAAATAGCGCCTAATATAAGGTTTTTGGTACTTGAATATTGTCAATTTATGCTTCAATTGTGGTTTTATTGTTGTTTCAATTATAAGTCATTTGAATTTAGTAATTATATAATTCATATAAGGTGTAGTGTATATCAGTTGTTTGCAACCAAATTTTAGGGGTATTATCTGATTTATTGTGCATACAATGTATATACATCATGTTTAAGCATTTCTTGGGCATCCATTCCTGGAAACTCGCCATTAATATTATTAGTATTATTTTCAAATAATATGATATCAAAATTCAAATTTTCAGTATCTAAATGTGAGTTGCAATATAGAAAATCTCCAATTTAGTATTATGTTCCAGTTTTTTTGATAGCAAAATTTAAATTTTCAATATTTTAATTCTAAGTTTGCAATACACAAAACCTCCAAATTAGTATGTTGTGCAATTTTTGTACAACAAAAATTGAAACTTTAGTATTTAAATTGTGAGTTGCAATACACAAAACCTCCAATTCAGTATTTGTGTAAGTTTTTTCAATACAAAAATTCAAACTTTTAGTATCTAAATTGTGATTTGTTGTTCCAAAACCTCTAATGCAGTATTTATGTAGTTTTGTATGTTTCTATTTTTTGCAAAAATAATAGCTAAAACTCAAGAACCTACACACTAAACTACCAAACGTAACAAAGACTCTGAGCTATATTCATGGTGCTCTCTAGGATACTTTAAAAATATTATGAAAGAGTTGGATGGTAAGATGAGTTTTAGACATAGTGAAGCACTAAAGAGAACCCCATTTTCAGCATACCATCAAATGACTAACTTGAGTAAATTGAGTAATGATAGTGTTATTAGAGTTGAAGCTCTCTTAAGGAGGTTTGATATTAGATCTTGTTATATTTTTGGTAATGATATTAGGCTTTCTTTTACTATGAGAAACTTTTCTATTATTGTGGGGCTGCAGCACATGGTGCAAACTATGAATTTTGATATAAAGATATAGTCAGAAACTATAAAATGATTATTTAAAGGAAAAAATAAGAATGTCCCTTAAGTAGAGATTTGTAAAAGATTGAAAGAGTAGGCAGAAAAACATAATGATCAAGATATAGATGATTTAATTAAGATGTAAATACTACTAGTTTCCAGTTGTATTTTTTTTCAACTAGTAGCTATCCGACACCTAGATTCCTTTTGCCGTATGTAGACAATTTATCTTCCATTAGCCTTTATAAATGGGGAGTTAGTGCATTTAAATTGTTGCATGATAGGATTTTGGTGCATTTAAGAGATGAAGCGAGGAAAAGGTCCAAGAAAGAAATACTTAGATGAATGTAATATTGGCCTAATGGTAAGTAAGTTAATGGCATTGTTACTACTACTACTACTACTACTACTACTACTACTACTACTACTACTATTGATGACGAATAATAACATTGCATCATTCTTCTTTTGAATTACAGGCTTGGTTTGTGAATGTATTCCTTACTTGGGAACGGCAAATTCATTGCGTTCATTTCCACGATTCCTCTAATGGTACGAGAGTAGGATCTCCATGAAAGTTGCTAATGCAGAAGAAAAATTCAAGACGATTACTAGAAATATGATAATAACTTATATTCCTTATCTTTGTTGTTATAATAGATTTGTATGTATATAAATTGCAAACTAAGCTATAGAGTTATGTTTGAAAGGTTCTGGATATTTGTCCATTCCATGATAAGGAGAAACTGTTGTTACCAATACATCATAGAGTACCAACTGTTGATGTGTATAGCTCGCAAGGAATGTTGAATGAGAAAGAGAAAGAGATAGAATTACTGAAAGAAAGACTTTACTTTCTTGGCAATAAGGACTTGTAATTGGAGTTGAGGCTGAGGAGGAGAGAGACAAAGGGAAATTAGAAAAAAAGTGCCAGAAAAAAAGGAAGAGGAAAAAGAAAATGAAAAAGATGAGGAAGATAATAAGGAATAAGAGGAGGAAGAAAAGAAGGAAGAGAATGAGAAAGAAAAGGAGCTAGAAAGAGAAGAGGAAGAGAAAGAGCAAAGATGAAAAAGAGCAGCAAGAGAAAGAACAAGAGGAAGGTGATGATGGTGGAATTCATTCTAAAAGTCTTGAATTAGATGATGTTCTACCCTTGGAAGTGACCATAGCTTCTATCATGAAAGATATGCAAGGCCAAGGTAACACAATGCAAAATAAATAAATAAATGGACTTTGTTACACCACTTAGCACCACACCATGAAGGACAAGAGTGAAACGGATTGCACATAAGGACCGTGGCAAGAAGAAGGTATGTGTATACAAGTTTTAAATACTATATGTATGAGTTTTTATACTTGATGTAAGTGAGACAAATATTGAATTGCATTAGAAAATATACTACATAGCTAGACTAAAGTACTGGATATGTGTATTGCATATTTTCATAGAAGAAGATGAAAGATGTCTAAATTTTGAGTTGATAGAGGTTGGATCCGCAGAGTCCAATTCATTAGATAATGAGGACTTCTTTAATCAGTTTTAAGGACAAGCAAATTATGGAGGGTGATCGAGATATCTGATAAAGAGAGAAATTATTGACTCATATTTGCAATGAGATATAATTGAGTAATTATACTGAATACACAAAAAAAATTATATTAAATTTATGATTTGAGTAACATGATGATTTATTGTTGTAGTGTTACTGTTTATGAGGGACCTAACCTGCAAATTGGAGGATATGTATTGTGCAATCTACTGTTCGGGAAAGAGTTGAGGTCGGAATTAATTGATTGCTACATGAAGATCTTGTGTAACCTTTCATTCAAAGAAAAATGTAATCACGATATTTGGTGGCTGGCTTCAATATGTAGTGTTTGTTTTGTATTTTCAACTACAAATAACTTAATTTAACAAATTCTAACATTAATTGTTGACATAATGAAATTCTGAGATAACTTGAGAAAGTAAATAAGAGGCGTGCTATAAAGCAAGATGAATTTTCAAAATTTATTAGTCAACTGAACATGTGCAAGTTCATGAAAGAGCTAAATTTAGGTGCGTTAAACAAGTGCCAATTTATTATGTTCCTTATTAACAATCATTATCACTAATTCCTCCTTGTGTTGGACATGATTGAGAAGAAGTTCATACAAATTAACTTATCCCAGTCTCCCCAAACAAAAGCAATGACAAAAGATTTTGTAAGTTCACTGATATATATATATATATATATATATGAGACATTCATCAAAGCATTTGAATAAAAGCTAACAAATGCTTTTGTAGGCTAAGTTTATGACTGGATACCTAAAACACTCATTGGGGTATATTGTGTCACAAAAAGAAGTGCAAATACGTTTTAGTCACCAACAAAATGGGGACTTTGACTGTGGAGTTTATATATGTCTTTGGGTTGAGAGTTATGCAAAAAACACAAAGGATTTCTAGCAATATGCATATAATTGTTCTATAGGTGCATATCAAGCACATGTTGCTACAAATATTATGACCGGTGAGCATGATTTAATGTATTCTAGGAAAGAATAACAATGTTCGGATGGTTATTATATGGATGAATGGACTTCTCTATGTAAATATTGACATGATTGCTTTAGTATTTCTAACATTCGTATTGGATAACATTTATAATTTGTGTATTTGGATGATTGGAATGGATAGTGTTTACAATTTATAGTATAATTTGAAAATTTATTTGTAAATAGATATTTGTAAAATATATATATTACAAGTTAGCTGAAAATAAGTACATAACTATGGATAACTCAGTACATGAACATAGTTTCAAAGTACATAAACACACAAAATAAATACACAATATTGACAAATTAAGTATATAAATGCAACTCTAAAGTAATGCCAATACCAAGTACTTTTTTGTAGATTTCCAGTACCATTCTCAGCACATAAGGGATGGAGTTTAATTCAACTTAGACTAGCTATTGCTTAATCATAAGACCATGGTTTTCAATGGTGGTGTTAAGAGGATTCATTTGGCTCATGCATCAATAGTTTATACCATCATGAATAAGAGCAACAGTAGTTGGACGTAGGTGTTTGAGTTCCCAATCATTTCAACATAAACTATTATGATCATTTCTTTAACGAAACATGGTTTTGTTGCATTATGATGTCTTATGTGTTGTTTCACCCATCAAATTGAACCTTAACTCGACCTTTGAAAAAACAAGTATAGAAACACGCATAATAAGTACATAACATTGGCAAATTAAATACATAAACATAGTTCTAGAGTACATAAATGACAATACTGGGTACCTTTTTGTGGATTTTTAGTATCATTCTTAGTACATTAGAGATCGAGTTCAATTCGGCTTAGTCTGATTATTATATGATCATGAAACTGTGGCGTATCATTCTCAGAACATTAGGGATTTCTAGTACTATGTGTGAATGATTTCACACTACTACAAATGGTTAGATGTGGGTGTTTGTTCTAAACCAATTCAACATGTGCGTATCCAAACCATTTTTTCAACAAATCACCCTTTTGTTGCATTATAGTGTCTTATTTGTTGTTCCACACATCGAATTGAGTCCCAACTTGGCCTTTGGAAAATCAAGTATAGAAACACATATGACAAGTACACAATATTAGCAAATTAAGTATATAAATACAGTTCTAGAGTACATAAATGCCAATATTGGGTATGTTTTTGCGGGTTTTTAGTATCATTCTTAGCATATTAGAGATCAAGTTCAATTCAGCAATGGCTAGAAGACCATGGCGCGTATCATTCTTAACATATTAAGGTTTCAACAATCTAGCCATTGCATGGCCAGAAGACCATGACATATCATTCTTAACATATTAGGGTTTCAAGTACCACGCATAAATGGTTTCATACTATTATAAATGGGAGCACAAGTGGTTAGATGTAAGTATTTGTGTTCCAAACTATTTCAACACATGTGAATCCTAACCATTTTTTCAACAAACCACAATTTTATCGCATTAAGGAATCCGATGTGTCGTTCCACATATTAAATTAAGCCTCAACTTGGTCTTTGAAAAAGTAAGTACAAAAATACAAAAATTAAGTACACAACATTGGCAAATCAAGTACATAAATACAGTTTTGGAGTACATCAATACCAATATTGGGTACTTCTTTTTGCAAATTTTCAGTATTATTATTAGCACATTGGGGATTGAGTTCAATTTCGCCTAATCTAGCCATTTCATGATCATAAAATCATGGTATCATTCTAGCCATTGTATCATTCTCAATATATTAGGGATTTTCAATACCATGCATAAATGGTTTTACACAACTATAAATGAGAGCACAAGTGGTTGGATGGTTTCACATCGAATTAAGGCTCAACTTGGCCTTTGGAAAAATAAGTATACACGCATAATAGATATACAATATTGGCAAATTAAGTACATAAGCGCAATTTTGAAGTACATAAATGCTAATACTGGGTATTTTTTTCGTAGATTTTTTGTATCATTCTCAGCACATTAGGGATTTTCCTTGCGTAAATATTTTCACACTACTATGAATCATAGCGCAAGTGGTTGGATGTGGGTGTTAGCTTTCCAAACCATTTCAACACGTGTGTATCCAAACCATTATATATAGTTTCACTAGTAATTTGAGGCAAATTAGGCATGCAACATTTAAATATATAATCACTTTGATGAAGTATTAAATGTTAAAGATGAGTTATTATTTTCCAAAATCAAGTATTCTAATGAAAAAATGAAGTATTATTTTGTTGAAATGAGATATGACCTTATGAACATGAGGTATTATCTTTCTAATAAAATGAAAAATAAATTTAGACAATAGCTCCAATGAAAACCTTCCCAATAGCTAAAAAAATGCTCGTTTGTGATCCAGTTCATATTAAAACGATAGTACAATATGTCCATATTTTACAAAGTATACAGCACAAATAATTCTATAAAAATTCTTCGATTAAAAAACAACATAGCATAAATACTTTAACTTATGATGCCCTCCAAATAATGACGAATTTAGCAGCTATAATACACATGTGTACACAATCTTTTTCTAATCTATCTTCTTTTGAATCTTTTTCTACTTTGCAACCTCTTTTTCCTAAAAATCAAACAAGATATTATTTAATAAGTAATGATAAATGGTAATACAAGTATAAATATACAATAAAATGGTAAACAAATCTATCGTCATATCAATTTGCACCAAATGGTAGAAAAGTGAGTTTTGCTCAATAGAAGCACAAGCTTGCTTCCAATACATTGTATAGTTTTGCAATTGTTCTACAAAACACACAAGTATGAAAATCCAACTATGTAAATCCACAACACACAATTTATTATTATTAATCATCTCAAAACTCTTTTAGCTACTAATGTGCAGATTGAGCAGATGTTTTGAAGTATCAAAGTGGAAGTATTAAATTGCCCTAATCTGGAATTAATCAGTGAACTACGAAGCAAGATAATGTAAAATAAAGTATCTTATTAAAGAAGAAGAACATATAACAATTAGGTACTAATAAAAACTTATCAAAAGTATAACCAAGAATTAATGCAATACTAAAATGAAAATATGAAGAAACTTATCAATATATATAACAGATTTTCCTTCCACGTCTTTTTGGTTCATTTTTTCAAATGATTATCATATCAATAATGCACATTTGAAGCAAAATATGCCATCAAACCATATTCAAAATGTCATTATAAATTTCCCAAATGACATATATTTTCTAATGTAGAGCAAAATATTACAATTTATTAAACTCAAAACTAATTCTAGGCCATTTTTGCCCAATTTGAAACAATAACTCTATCAAACTCATATATTCGTAGATTGACAAAATATAGAATTCTCCATTCTACACACAACTTCCTAATAATTAAGTTTTAGCATCTTAGCCACTCAAAGATATTTTTATTAAGCTCAAATTCACAAAATCTTACCTTTTTCCATCTACTTTTATGTGATTAAGAAACTCCAGCTCAAAATAAAACAACGATAAATGGGATAAGGATCTTCTTGCTAAACCAATTTGAGAATGATGAAAAATAAAAGGAAAAAAAAGAAAAAAATATCTTACCTGTTGCTTGCAGGAGAGAAGAAAGAATGAAGAGAGAGAATGAATGATGTCAAATAAACAAAAAAAAAAAAGAGGAAGAGAAAAATAAAATTTTGGGGGTGTTTTGGTCAAAACAAGTGCATGGATAGTCAATTTAAAACACAAAGTTGAATTAGAGAGTTAAAACTAAAAAAATGGTGGATGGGAACCGACTCCTAAACTGAAAGTGGGTTTAGATATTTTTAAATAAGATCCCCCATAATATTTTTTTATAATATTTATCTAAAAAGTGCTGGAGGAAAGGTAATTGCCAAGAAAAACTCAAACATCGGGAATTGTGGTATTTGAAAGCTAAGGGGGTGTTTGGTTTCATTTCCACAAGCTATTTTCACAAATTTTACTATTCAAAATATGAAAACCATTACTTTTTAACCATTTTCACCCAACATCATTTTCATTTTTATTTTCAAAATATATTTTTCAATAACCTATATATCTTTTCTCAATAACATATATATCTTCTCTCTCTATTCAATTATTTCTATCTTTCTCTACCTACAACCTATTAAAACCAATATAATTATTACATTTCTAACATAATCATTACATTTCCAAACATTTTATCCAAATATATTTTTATTTTCACATCATATTACATAACTAATTTTCACCAAAATGAAAATGCAAAAAACTGAAAATGAGTGTGGAAATGAAACCAAATAGCCACTAACACTTCAAAGAAAGCCCGATCCCAAGTGAAAGGTTTAAGCATATATATGTGCGTGTGTCTGTGTGTGTGTGTGAAGATTTTGGTTGAAAAAATTACATTATATCAGTGTTGGTGGTGATTTGGTTCAGTGATATTATCTGTATTTTTATGTGATTGAAATTTAATAAATTTTTAATGCGTGTGCATGTAAATAAAAGAATTTATTTTTGTTATGTATTAAAAAATTGAAATATACATTTAAAAATTTATGATGTGAATTGATATAAATTAACTAATTTCAATTTCAAGGATATATTTACCTTTGAAAAAGCTTAACTACATTATGAGTGCAAGTTGAGCAAAGCTAGCTCACGAGCTAGCTTGGCTCAACATAGAAAAGCTCAATTTGAGCTCAACATTATTCGAGTTTGGCCCGAGCATATTGAGATCGAGCTTGGGACTAAACTAAACTTAAGCTTTAACATAGTAACTCGAAGGATCTCAAGCTAGTTTGTGAATCTAAATATTTATATATCTAATATAAAGTATTAAATAATATATATAAATAATACTTAAAAAATGAATCCCATATATTGAAATTATTTTCAAACTATAATTTATTCATTCACTTATATATTACTTACTAAATAATAATTAATAATTTATAAGATAATAATTTATAAGTTTTAAAAGATAATAGCATAATAGATTTGATGCAAAATAAAAATTGTTTTGTTCAAATATTTTAACAAAAATATGTATAGGTTTATTAGGGGAGGCAATATGGGTTCAAACCCATGGTTCCAATCCAACCCAATTTGGGTTGGGTTTAAAATAATAAAATTGAATTTGGGCAGGTTGGGTTTTAATGGGTTATATTGGTTTTTAAATGAAAATAGGTCCAAAATGGTTCCAACCCAATTTCAGCCTACTTTGAACTCCTATTCTCCCATTTTTCAGCCCAAGATTACTCCTTGCTGTAAATATTCTTAGACTTTCCTAGTTATGGTCAATCTACTCTATCAAAACAATCAAAAACCTCAGGGTTTGGTCATTCGTATGAAACGTCATGTTAATTAAAGAGAAAGCCTAACAATTTCTTATAAAATTTAATTAATAAATAATAATTTACTAGAAAAAAAAAAAGAATGTTGCTTGAGGATTAAATGCCTACAAAATGACTAAATTTATGCATTAATTGTTAATTTTTGAAAAATAAAAGTTCGCAAAATTCAAGTAATAAAATGTTTAATTGTTGTTATTAATTATCTTATCTTATTGTATATTAAAGTAACTGAGAATTTTCAAATAACTTCTTTTTTCACTTTTTAAAATGCATTTTTAGGAAAAAAAAATTATATCATTAATGCATGACATTGGAATTATAATACGTACTTCAATTATTCTATTGTATACAAATATAAATTAATCAATTAAGAATAAAATAAAGACATGGACTTATATCATGTTTGTTTCATAGTAAGAAAAATAAATCTTAATAATATATATTATTTATAAAGTTGAATATTAGAAAATATTGAATTAGAGAACCAAATATACATAAAAAATATATATATTTTATGTATATCTATGGAAACCAAATGACTATCTTTAATGTCTATTAGTAATTGTATTGAGCAGGTAGAATAGTCTACAATCTATTAGTAATTGGTTGTATGGACTTATGCTTAATCTAGTATAAATAGAATTATAAAGAGTTTATCAGAATTTTTGAATTAAATGGAAAAGGAGTAGGTTGACTTTTTGCTTAATTATGGGAAGTTTGACTACGATTGGAGATGTTTGAATTTAATTGATTCATGTTTGTTAGGTACAACACAAATATTTTGTACTAAAAATTTAAAATATTTTAAATACTTATATTTTATTCATTAAGCAAGATTGTTATTTTATTAAAAAAAATAAAAAAAATTATAAAATAATAAGTAAATTATAAGTTTACTTAATTTGATTTGATTTTACACAACTAATAAGAATTTAATAATAATTAATTAACATACGTCAAATAAAGATAAAAAATTTGCAGTTTAATAAAATAATATAATAATATATTTAGCAAAAAACTTACATTTCTTTCTCTTTTTTGTATTAAATCCGCCCAAATCTGACCCAACTCATTTTTAACCCATTTTGTAAAATCATTTTGAGCTCAATCCATTTTGAACCCAACCCATATACAACCCAATCCACCCATTTGCCACTACTAGGTTTATAATATAACTACACCCCTATGCAAACTAGTTATACAAGCAACTTGCTATGTGACTGTGTCATGTTTGTTTTGGTTACACATATGATATGTTACCTATTCATCCTAAAATTGTGTAATATATTATGTATGATGAATGCATATTCATTAAACTTAATACAGCAAGTACGAAATAATAATTTATCATTATCTTTAAAAGCTTATTTTTTATATTTTAATATTCAAATCTCAAAACTCAAAACTATAACTTACTTAAAATATATAAAAAAAAATTGATAAAATTTAAGTAAATTGATAATGTTAAAACATATGATTACTTTATAAAAAATAATAATTATAACAAGTCATTGATTATTTTTCTTGTATTTAATAATATTAACTCAATATGAATATATTGAAGCAATATCAATACTATTAATATTTTATATTTTAATTCTAAATTTATATTATTATTTATCACTTTATGTATATAATATATACAATTTAAAATGATTAATGCATATTTTTAAGATCTAATTGTTCAACTTAAAATTCATCATATGTTTATAAATTCTCTTTTACATTCTAAGTATAAAAATATGCATTATATTTGAGTGTTGGCATATGTTTGCTAAGTTTAAGCTCGAACTCAAGTTTGATTGTGGCTTAATGTCTACTGAGCTCATCAAATTCGTGCTCGAGCACGATATTCATCAATGAACTTAAGTTTGAACTTAAAATTAAAAGTTCAATTCAAAATTGAGTTCAAACTCACGTATTTCATAGGCAAGCTAAACTTGAACTTAATTTTTGTGTAGAGTTTAACTGAAATTCGACTCATTTGCAGCCCTAAATTACATAAGTAAAACTGCGGAACAAAGAACAACAATTGATTCCTTTTTTTCAACCTCCACAATTGAAAATATAAGGGCTTGTTCTTTTGCATTTTGAGTGAATTGTAGAAAATATTTTGGGAGAGCGGATTTCTTGAAAAAAATTGGAGAATGTGCTAAGTGTTTTTTTTTTTTGAAAACATAAAAAATGAATTGTTTATTTCTCTATGTTTTGGGGGAAAATAAACTTTACTGTTGAGTTGAATTAGTTGCTTTTTTGTAAGTTTGTAAGGTGAAAGTGATTTTTATATATATTTGTAACGATTAAAATATGACTGTGGAGTGTTTTGTAAGTGAATTGTGAGGATTTTTTGGATATTAAAATACTGAATTCTAGAATTAAGATGAAAATTCTTGTATGTGTTTTGTATTTGTTTTGGGAGTTGAAAAATATCCTACGAAACACTAGAGGGTCATTTGGTTTCATTCTCACGGACCATTTTTATTTTCACTTCAAAATGCATAGTGAAAAGTTGATTAGAGAGAGTGAATTTGAAAATAAATTATATTTGGATGTATTGTTTAAAACTATAGATTTATATATGTGCGAAAATGAGATGTGTTTGGATGTTTAGTGTTTTTGTATTAAAAGTTGTATAGTTTTTTAATTTGAATTGATAATGTGATATACAATTGCTTAAAAAAATAATTTTATAATTTGAATAGTGTATAAAACGTATTGGGAAGATAAAAAATAATTAAGGTAATAATAAAGGTTGAAAATGAAACGAAAACGGAGAGAAAATATATTAAAAAATATTTTAAAAATAAAAATATTTAAAAAAATAATATAAATAGCAATAATTTTTTATTTTTATTTTTAAATAAAAATAAAAATAAACTGTGAGAATAAAACCAAACAATCCCCTAGGGAAACAAAGCCCTAAATTATTGACAAGAAAAATATGAAAAAAGAGAAGAAGCGACAGATGCCGACATTTTCTTGACGTTATTATATCACATATCCAAGGTTCAAAAAAGTTGGATCATTCGTTAAAATGGAAAAAGGTTATCAATTTGCACATCATCCATTTCATCATTAATTCATTATTCGAATTGTGATCGTACAGTATTTAATCGTGGCATTATGATTACGTACTGCATATTTTTATATTTTATATATTATATATAATTAATAAAATATCAAAAAAATCAAAACTATTAATTTCAACTTTTTATAATGCACGTGTGAAACAAAACTTCAAATTTGTAGCTTTTGTTTAGATATTTTGACATTTAACCTTTGTAACTTATACCTTATATTTTTTATTAGGAATTTAGGTAACAAAATTAAAGAAATTTTTAATTGTTGCAAGAATTAACATAAACAGAATGAACTACTCTAATTCCAATAGTTCAACAGTCATTTAATTTTCTAAAAAAATAAGGTGATTTTAATGAAATCATCGATCTTTACTCAAAATCGAATCCAGAAATAAGAGATCGACAATTTGACCTATAATGTTTGGTTATATTTTTTGTGTGATTTTAATATATGTTTTGTTGAAAGTGATATTGAAAAATATAAAAATTGTGTTGGAAAATGTAATGAAGTTTTTATTATGTTTTGGAGAATAATTAAAAATTTATTTTGAGAAATTTTGATATATTTGTTTATATTTTGGGATTAAATAATTTTTATTAAAATAGTTAAATCAATACTTTTTTAATGAATTTTTACAGTGAAAATGGAATTGAGTAAATTTTTGTATTGTTAAAATAATAATAAAATATAATATACATACATAATATGTATATATTGAAAAATTAGAATGTTTTGGAGATAATAAAATATAAGAAAAGATACTTTGGAGAAAAAAAATTTGGATGTTTTTTTAAAAAAATAAATGTACGTTTGATAATATTTTCCCATCATAATTTTATTAAGGGAAATATAACCAAACATTCCCATTCATTTCATGATTGGCTGCGAATCTGTAACTGGTTACCATAGATAGACCGTCGAAAAGTGGGGTCGGCTGTAGAACTCCTACTCTGCAGTTGCCCCTCAGAACCAGCAAACCTAGTTCCTCGCGTGGCAATACGCCACCCGTAGATCTAATCAAATACCACAATCCAACACTATCAGCGGATCAAAATTGTCTAAAGTCGACGTGTGACGATACAGCTCAAAATTTCCACGAGTTCCGCCGCAATACGGAATCATTTTGACGCCCCAATAATCCAAGATACGACTGTAGGAGAGAGATTTTTGGATCGCAGTCACACGCTCACTGTTTGTTTTCTTTTGAAACTCCCCACGGACATGTTTGGTTGAATTTTAAAACTATCTCATAATAAATTATTTTATGGTAAGATAGAATAATTTATTCTATAAATATGATAAGATATATTATATCATATGCTAAATTTATACATATAAATTCAATATAAATTATGAATATATATAATCATGCAAACTAAACATTTAATTAAAAATGATTATTTCACTAATTCATGAAATGTCTCCAATCAAACTTGTCCTATATGTTTCATTCTGGGCGTATATATATTATCTACTTTCTTCTTCGGTTTGCGGATTGATAAGAACCTTTTCTGGTACATTACTAGAGGAGGCAACAACGTTGCTTTATATTGGGAGGAGGGGTTGGAAGAAGAGGCGCTGGATATGGAATGCCAAGGAGGAAACGACGCCGCGGAGGGGCCAGGCTATGTTGGAAAGGTCCATTCTGATGATCACTTGGCTGTTCAGTTTCCAGACACTGCCCATCAGATTAGCCATGGTTTTCTTTTCTTTTTTCTTATGTCCCTTTCTTGGTTGTGTTCATATGTCGTTTGTTTTGTTTGGTTTTTTTGGAGATGCTTTCATGGTTTGTTTCTTTGGTTGGTCGAATTATCTCGCATTTATGTTGTCAAAGATTTGATGTTTATGCTAATGCTATCATTTATAGGATGAACTTTCGCATGTTTTCACGAAGCCAATATGGTTTATGTGTTGTTTCTGTGGTCTCTGGGCTCCACCATTAATGGAAAATGTGAGCAAGAGGAAATTTTTTTCCTTCAGTAGCTGGGCTCATAATCAAATTCTGGATGGCTTGAGTGATGTGGAAATTCTATTAGCTGTTAGTGTTCCTGTTCATCGTAGTATTCTGGGCTTATTTTTCCTATTCTGTAAATGTAGATTCTTGGTTTCAAGTGGGATTTGTTCTCACTACTGGGATAAACAGTGCCTACGTGCTGGGATATTCTGGGGCAGTCATGGTTCCATTGGGTTGGATAGGTGGGGTGATAGGATTAATTCTAGCAACATTGATCTCTTTGTATGCAAATTCACTGGTCGCCAAGCTTCATGAATATGGAGGGAAGAGGCATATCAGATATAGAGACCTTGCAGGATTTATATATGGTAAGAGGAAATAAAAAATCATTCGGAAAAAACAAAAAAGTTGAATCCTATTTTCTTTTATACCTAGAGAATTCTGCAATCTTGTTTTTATTCAGTGAGGCTTTGTTGATGTAGGTGAAAAAGCTTATTGTCTTACATGGGGACTGCAGTATGCTAATCTCTTCATGATCAATGTTGGATATATCATTTTAGCTGGAAGTGCTCTCAAGGTAATGCACTTAAGTTCTCCCTTGGTGGAAACACTTTCACCATTTCTGTTTATTTCTTATTTGCATATGATTCTGTTTCAGAAGTAGAATTTTATGTTTGAAGCCACAAATATTGTGTCTATCTCTGCGACAAGGTGTCTTAAGATATTGCCTAAGCTGACAAAAAGTTGAAGGATTGGCTGATTCCTTTGAGCCTGTTGACATTATGCACAGGCTGTCTATGTTCTTTTCAGAGATGATCATGAGATGACGCTTCCATACTTTATTGCTGTAGCTGGGGTAGCATGTGCTCTCTTTGCCATTGGCATACCTCATTTGTCAGCCCTGAGGGTCTGGCTGGCATTTTCGACGCTCTTTAGTCTGGTGTACATTGTTGTGGGATTTGCTCTGGCACTTAAAGATGGTATTGGCCTGCTTTTTCAATGTTAACAAGTTTCAAAATGTGTAAATCTTATAATATCTTGGGAATTTTCTTATAATTTTTCCTTGATGATGTATTCCAGTTTTAGTGGTTCATCCTGCTCTCTTTTACCTTATTTTGTTATTGTAATTTGTTTCCAAAGGAAACTTTTTAAATCTTGTCCTGTTTCCTTAATGATAAAATGACTTATCCAGTGTCGTTTATAAGAAAATCTTTTCAGGCTTTTCTTATTTCTCTAGGACATTTTCACAACTTGAAGGATTCTGTATCATACTTTTCATTCTGGTTAAATAGCCATATTATCTTTAAATGGATTGATCAAATGTTTTGTGTATAACACATTTTTTCAGCTCCAGAACTTATTTCAAAGTGAATCATGCATTTTCATAGGCATAGAAGCTCCTCCAAGAGATTACGGCATTCCAGGAACAAAAGTAAGCAGGATTTTCACAACAATTGGTGCAGCAGCAAATCTTGTTTTTTCCTTCAATACAGGAATGCTTCCAGAAATACAGGTGGGTAGAAATTGTACACCATTCAGATAAACACGCATTATGATTAAATTTTCCTCAGAAAATAATACTAATGCTTATCAGATTTTTTGTCTTGGGACATCCACTCAAAGATGCTGATCAAATTGATGCGCGTTATATTTACTAAAAGTTGAAGTTTTCTTTATCAAATGCAGATGATTATACTGCCACTACCTGTCTTCACTTAGCTTATGTTTATTCTTTCTTATTAAAAAATTCTCTTGTTTTGTGGTTATTGCTGATCAATATATAAGCTGCTCCAGGACACAAGGGATAAGCACTGTGCAGTTCATTTTCGTTTCCTTGTTTATCATTTTTGCAACTGAAAGACAAGATTCATTTAATGAACTAGCCATTCAGATCCCCACATTATGTTTGCTCAAATGAAATCATAAGTTAGATTAGTACTCTGAGTACCTTGAATATAATATCTGTTTTCTTGACAGGCAACATTGAGGCCACCAGTTGTTGGGAACATGATGAAAGCTCTGTATTTTCAATTCTCAGTTGGAGTTCTTCCAATGTACGCAATTACTTTTATCGGATACTGGGCTTATGGCTCGAACACATCAACCTACTTGCTGAACAACGTCAATGGTCCAATCTGGCTAAAGACGGTTGCTAATATTTCAGCTTTATTGCAGACAATCATTGCTTTGCATGTAAAAATCCAATCCTTTTTCTCGATTTTTTTCTTTTGTTGTTCCCATTGTTGTCATAAATTTATGTAATATGCTGACAACTGTCATACCCACAGATCTTTGCAAGTCCGATGTACGAGTACCTGGACACGAAATATGGAATCAAAGGAAGCGCTCTAGCTCTACGCAACTTATCTTTCAGAATATTAGTCAGAGGTGGCTACTTAGCCATCACAACATTCATGTCAGCATTGCTGCCGTTTTTGGGAGATTTCATGAGCTTAACAGGGGCTGTCAGCACGTTCCCTCTCACGTTCATTCTTGCAAACCACATGTATCTTGTGGCTCAGGAAAACAAACTCACTTCTCTGCAGAAAAATTGGCATTGGCTTAATGTTGTTTTCTTCGGTTGCATGTCTGTTGCAGCGGCAGTTGCTGCCTTGAGACTTATAGCTGTAGATTCCAGTACTTATCATGTTTTTGCTGATATATGATTTCTTCATTTCTACGCATTGAAACGGAGCTGTGATCCCTCAAATCCATTGTATCTCCATTAGAGCATCCAACTATGCAAAGGAGTGCAGAATTTCTCATTTAAAATTGAAATATTAGCTCAGCAAGTTTCAGAACAATCTTCAATTTTTTAGTTTCTTGGAAGTGTACTTTATCTTTTTATCAGCAACTCAATAATACTTTTGAGTGTAAGAGCAGCTAAGAGCGTGTCTTGACAATAAATAAAAATCAAAATGTGTTATGGATAAGAAACTATTGCATGTTAATTATATTTATATTATGTCGAGTGGCCAATTAACCTAGTAGTATCCCTCTCATGTGTAAGTGTGAAATTCAGGGTTCTTTATTTTAACGAACCATTGATATATGTGCGCAGATGAAAAAAGATTATATTTTTTGAAATTATTTTTGAAGGCTTTAAAAATATTTTAATGACGTGATTATACTCAATACACCTTCAGGAATATATATATATATATATGATGAATAGAAAAGAATCAAAAGATTAAGGTTATTAAGAAAATGACTAGTGATTATATTTATCACTGAAACTTATAAGCTTTGAAATTTCTCAGTACTAACACATTCTTTCATCATGTCTCTGTCTTTCTCTTTCTTATTCGTTCTGCATTTATTCTCCTCACCGTCACAAAAAGATGGACTTTTCCATATAATTTGTTCGGGCAATGAGAGGACAGATTCTTGTCATTTTTCTTGAAGTGTGGTTTTTCAATTTCTTCAACCGTCTTTGTTTACAATTTGTGAGGTTTGCTTGACAGAAATTGTTAAGCCACCGTTGTTCAGTGATGATGGAAGATGACAAATTCGGCCCCTTGGGGATGGAGGGATGAGAATTTCAAATTACAATTCTAACCTCAATTTTGTAGAAGCCAATCATATTTATACTCGTTTGTATAACCTTGCGTGACCTTTTCATGTGGGGGGTATTTTAATCAATTTTCAATGTAATATACTAATCTCATCCAAATGTAAATAAAATCTTATAACATCCTTCTCCATCTTTTCGATCATCCTATATAGTAAACATGATATAATATTAATAAAGATAGTCTCAAATCTGTATTAAAATCGCAATTTCAATCACTCTACATTCCATCTGAAAAAATAGTGAACTGCCCCATACTACCAGAGCAAGCTCGAATATTGGAATACCACCCCCACTAAAAGAATTATGTGTTCTTGAAATATTAAGAGATTTATGACCAAATGGACTGCTAATTCTGAGATAAGAATACTCTATCTATGAAAAAGACTCAAAGCTGTTGAGCATGGTATTCCTCAACACTGAACAGTTATCAAACTTCAAAATTAAGGGATGGGAGGTAATCAAGAACGATGCAATTCTTCACGATTTCTTCACTTGAAGAAAGAAGAATGTCATCATTTGCATGGAAAAAGAAACAGAAAATATCATCTTCAGATATATGATTGCAAGACAAATAGAATGTCGTACTCAATGAAAGCAACAAGAAACAGTTGAGAAATATGATCTGCATGAATAAGGTTGCAGATGGTTTCAGCATTATCAAACTATTCAATCAACTACAAAACGTTGCAGCTCAACAAAGTGCCACCACATGAGATAAAACTTAACAATCTAGCTTGGATTAACGTCTTGTTTCAAATATATTGTTCCAATCTCCCAAGAAACATCCTGAGAGAACCTTCCAGAATCTGCAATCCCTTTCAACGTGTCTAATAAATAGAAAATATAATCTCTATTAGTGGCATTACCTTGAAAAATGTACCATAAACATGTTAAATCAGACATTATATCAAAAGCATAATAAACTTTACTAGTATCGAGCAATGCAATAGCCCAACATATTAGAAGACTAAAAAGAACAACGTTACTTGAGGACTGATGTCCAAAAACAAAAGTACTTCAATATTCTGAAGATCTATCGATCAATATACATGCAAATATACACTTGAAGGGTCTACCACAGGCTTCATATGCGTCAACAGTTCAAACGCAATTCAGACACAATGTTAAGGATGTAGTTCTTAATTTCATAGCGTAGTTCACATGTTACTCCTCTGCACAAATAAAACAGCCTCTTCACATTTTCCGCTTAAACTGACACTTTTTGGACTTCACTTTCAACAAAATACATGCACATCAACAAAATTCAAACCAATTAATTTATCCATCCAAAGTCTTGGCCAGATATATTGTAAATTTCACAGTTTTAGTGCCAAAAAGCTAATTAAATTTGAATCCAAATTAGCAACAAAATACAAATATAAATTCTCATGGAGCTTATGGATGGTCTGAACCTGAAAGAATGTTTTGTTTATAGTTATACTCAAGTATTCACCAACATCAAAGGCTAATGTTAGTTATAATACTGCAGCAATTGTTGATCTTTTATTATTTGCACCTTATCTATTTTAAGTTGGTTCATTTTTCTTAATCAAATATAAAATAGAAACTTGTATGCTCACTCAAAACAACTGAATTTTCATATTTTTGGCATGGCTTCTCTAGTAAATAGACGTTGGAGTAATCTTTTCAACCTCCAACATTGACATCCTCCACTGAGTCCACTCCTCCGTTCCAACCAACACCTTCAAAACCACACCTTCCCCGAGACTCAATATACTTTCAAAACCAAGCCCAACCAGCAAAGTACTAAATTCCTTGACCTTAAATGGGAAAAAAAAAAACACTTTTTTACAGTACAAGTTTGGGTTTGTTGATTTGTTCTTTTCAAATAAGTAATTTGGAATATCAAATGGCGAAACTCATAATAAAAAAACATATCTTTCAAATACAAAATTTCTGAAAGTCAAATTTCTGTTTCTTTCATATCATTTTGAGAATCTAAGAACCAAAAAACCTAAGATCAAAAATAATTGATTTTGTTTTTGAATACACAATTCCCCCATTATGATTCTTATTATTGTTCTAAATCCTTCTTTACCCCATGAACAATAAAATTAATGTCCAATATGGCAGAAACACTACTGCAGGCGGCCCTACTCTTCCTTATGCAACACTACCCACTTTCTCAGTCCAGCACTCCTACTCTTCCTACTGTCGACGCTGGAAGATCAAAATCCTCATTTCATGCTTTTCTCCCTCCCAGAAAACAAAGGGATTCTCTAGTATTAAGCACACCTTACTACTGCAAGATATCTTTTTAACTGAAGCATGTCAAAGAAATTGTTGTAGTAATTCTCCAGAAGTTGTAGACACCTCAAATTTACAGCTTAATAAGTTCAATAAGAGCACAATCTGGAAAAGGAGTTAAAGAGCAGTGAGTAAACAAATCTCCTTTGACAAACTGAGATCGCTTCTGCTGGCAATCCATATGATATATCCCAAAAATAAAGACAGCACAAGGTAACAGTCAAATGCCACCAAGAGAAATTTTTGGAACCTAGAAGCAACAAGCTATCTTTACCGCATTCTTTCCATAAACCCTTATCACGAGAACCTCAAGAGAAATCTAAATTTAGCTTCAATGACATATCAGATTATAGAAATAGGATATCAATAATATTATAATACTCAAGCAGAGACAGAACTTGTTCTGGTTATCTAAATAGAATAACATGAGAGAAAGTAAGGCAGGTTCCAACGTTTAACCAAATTAACTGGTGCTTCACTTGTTAGACCATGTAAATAATGTTTTCAGACCTAATCGTCAGGCTAATTCTCTATAGTTTGTAGGGTAGAACAAATTCATAGTTTCCACCCCCATGCCATCTTTGGAAAATGCATGCAAGAGAGAGCTAAACATGCAGACTGGTTCCCAAAGAATTATAACCAAACTTTACATTAAACAATAGGGTGGTGCATGAGCAAGAAAATGACAACATGAATTTTTGAGAAGTATTGCAAGCATATTTTGGATAAACCAAGAGAAAGACAAAGTTATGCAAGTAAAGTTCATTAAGCAGGGAACCTAATTCCTCATGACTTCTCTCCCATCAATCAAATATCTATGATACTAGGGAAGCCCTTATCCATTTAAATATTAGCTTAATGCAGGAATGTTAAAATAAGACCTACTTACCAAGGAACAAATTCTTAGATAAGAGTCACCAAAGGAACATCAACCAGATACCAGTTTCACAACAATGCAGAGCAAATTGAGAAGTATCAGAGGAACTCTTAAGTATTGGGTTGCATATATAAGACCAAGAATCTGTCCTTTGAGCGAGTTTCTTTTAACCCCAGAATACTCTTGGAAGCTCCAACCCCTGGGAGCAAGGAATCGATCTTCATTTAGTATGGCCAGAGCATTTGCAAGAAGCAGGCAGCCCTCTAGCAGTGTCCACAACCCCATATCCTGCATTGTATAGCAATTCAATATTCTCTACTTTTCAAATTCTTATTTAACATTAATACACTTTCTTTAACTTTATATGAAGTTTTGATGGATGGATTATCCAAAGAGCCACACTGGACATTGACATAAAATGAAGTTAAGGAGCATTGTAATATCTTTGACACTCACGTAGGATCCAACATTATCCTCAATGTCCATGCCATATTATAAACCAATTGTACCCAGAAGTGGCTACCCCAAGCAGAATTTAAACAAATCTCAATCCTCATTCTTCAACATATTAAGAAAAAGAAAAGCTTTCGTTGCTGAGATCCACAATCACTGGAGAAGCACACTAACCAAAATATCCATCATTAAAGAAAGTATAATTAAGTGGGAAAGAAGTAAATTTGCTACACTAACAAAACAGATATGCATCCCAAAATTTGCACCAAGTAACATATTGTTCCATGGAGCTAAGGTCCAAAATATGGAAGAAAAAAGCATTTCCACCACTCTTCCACTTAGTCAATTATGTTCCACTTAATCCCACTTAATTCTAGTTATAAAAAACATTGCATCCAGCACTTATGGAGAGAGAGAGAGAGAGAGAGAGAGAGAGAGAGAGAGAGAGAGTTGCATAAAGCAACTATGTTTACTGGTTATGGCAGCAAAGGCAGGTTAGCCAAGTGTTCCAAGGAAATAGCAATATCAAAGGCACAAATAACTTAAAGAATGAAAAATCCACAAACATTTGGTTTCGTGTTGCTGTAATTGGCTAATGGCTAACACAATGACACAGCTTAATCTCTTTTGTTCCAGCTTGGCTCAATCTAAAAAATACAATTTGACTGCCAAAGAGGAGATAAAGAGTAGCTTGAGCAACTTCCTGCAAGTATCTCAAATTTATTCAGTAAAACATGGACTCGCATTTATGTCACACATACAACCAAAATTGTAGCTTTTGGGACCAAAGTCAGTGAAGACTTGATTATTTTCATCAAAGCAAAACCTTAAAGTTATTTCATATTACTAATATTTAGTGCATTCATGTGAAAATTTTCAGTTATTCTCCTCCCCCATCAAAAAGAGGCAAAAGGTAAAGACCCAATCTTGGTGCTCTGAAAATATAAATACATTCGAAAGAGTTCAAGTCAAAGTCGAGCCAAAGCCTATTTTGCTTCAACAGGCAGAAAATACTCAAAAGGAACCATTATTTACACACAACTTGTAATCCAACCCTCAATAAAAATGCAACATTTGTCACAAAAAGTAAACTCGTTGCCAAATCTAACCAAAAGAAAGAATAATCCATACCCAAATGCACTAACACCACCAAACAGAACAAAAAACTCTAAGAAAACAAAGAAAATATCCAGTTACTGGCAATCACAATACAAACATACAAGGAACCAAAACAATAAGGCAATAAGGCAATAATCTTCCAAGAAAAGAAAACAATCAAAACCAAGAGCAATCCACATTATAAACCATCGCAAGAACACCATAGAAATGCCAAAAAGCACTTCACAGCAACTATAACTCGGGTCCAAAACTATGAATTTTCACCAGCGGTAAGCAAACAGTTTATTCGGATCAGTCAAGATTCAAGTTCTCAGTTTAGGTCCCAAACTTTATGAAACCAAGCTGATCCCAGCGCCTGAATAGAAATGAAAACGAAAATTTTGGATGATTACACTTTACTTCCTTTCCTCGCTTTTTATACAAGCGATTGTTGATACTTATCCCTTTATTTTGATCTCCGTATAAAAGTTGAAACTAAAAATCAACAACCCCAAGCGTCAAATTCCCGAAAAGAAAACAAATTGCTGAAATAGAAGAAAATTAAAACCAAAAGCGTCCAAGCTAAAATCAGAGTACTGCTCTGTAATCAGAAGATATTCAGACGCAAATTAAATAACCCCTAAAAAAAACAGCAATAACGTTGAAAATTGAAGCGAATCCAGGCTGACATTCACTAACAGAAGAGTTATAATTCAAATCTTCTACTCTGCTGCTAATTTCATTGAGTATTTTCCAAGTTATGGGCTAATGAGAGTGGAAAAGAAAGAACATCTTACGGAGGATAACCAAAGAACCTGATGGATTGCAGTAGAAGGTCTGGGTCTCAGGACAAAATAAAGAGAGATCGGTGGATCACCGGAGGAGAAATTGAGGGATTTGCAGGGAAGTAATGCTTTTTCTTTGTTCTCGTTGTTGTTTTCTGCATCTAAACGGGTTGGTGCTTGCTCTTTGTTTTTGTTCTTTATTTTTTTCTTTCTATAAAGTATAAATGGGCTGATGGGTTTTGTCGCGTTGAGGCTCGTCTCAGTTCACTGAGTGGCTGTTTGGTTTCATTTCCACGCTCATTTGCAGTTTTTAATATTTTTATTTCCAAAAAAATTAGTTATGTGATTTGATGTAAAAGTAAAAACATATTTAAATAAAATATTTAGAAATGTAATGATTATGTTAAAAATGTAATAATTATATTGTTTTAATAAATTGTAGGTAGAGAAAAATAAAAATAATAAAATAAATAAAATATATATATAAATTATTATAAGAAGATATATAAATTATTAAAAAATATGTTTTGAATATAAAAATAAAAATAATATTGAATAAAAATGATTAAAAACTGATGATTTTTATTTTTAGAATAGTTAAAAATGTGAAAAGGTGAATTGAAAATGAAACCAAACACCCCCTAAACCCTCTGGATTCATTTCCAAACCCGATTTTCGCAATTTTTTTATTTTAGAAATGAAAATTATTACTTTTTACACATTTTTACGCAACATCATTTTCATTTTCATTTTCAAAACACATTCTCAAATAACCTATATATTTTCTTCCAATAATCTATATATTTTTTCTCTTTATTCCATTATCTATATCTTTCTCTACCTACAATCTATTAAAACCAAAATAATCATTACATTTTCAAACATTTCATCCAAACATATTTTTATTTTCACATCACATAACGTAAATAATTTCCGTCAATTTAAAAATATTGAAAACTAAAAATGAAAATGAATCCAAGGGCTTAAACAAATTAGAAAAAATTAGGTGCCAACATTTTATTTTAAAATACTATTATTTAGTTATTTATAATTTATTTACTTGTATATTTAAATAAGTATCAATACATGCATTACAAGATACAAATAATGGATTAGAAAGTCTTTAAAAAAATATATTTTTAAGTTAATCCAAAATCAAAATTTTGTGAAAGCAGATCAAGAAGATGGAGGTCAGTCAGCATTGCAAGTATTTCTGTGACTTCTGTGGGAAGTATGCAGTGAAGAGGGCTGAGGTCGCGGACCGAAAGTTAAGTCCAGTAAATTTTGGGAATGTTTGGTTATGTTTTATATGTGATTTGATATATATTTTGGGACAATGAATTTTGAGAGTTGAGTGGGGAAATGTGAAAGTTATGGGAAATTTGATGAATGTTTGTTTATATTTTAGAGAATAGTTAGAAAATGATTTTGAGGAGTTTTGGTGTATTTGTTTAGATTTTGGTAGGGAAATATTTTTTATTGTAACAATCAAATCAATACGTTTTTGTTGGATTTTTAGAGTGAATATGAATAATAATGAAATATATGTGATATATATATATATATA
>JACGDI010005557.1:805012-825971 GCA_014898725.1 Jacaranda copaia
AATGTATATTAAATATGTTTCTAAAACAAAAATAAAATAGAAAAAATTGAAGAGTTGTTTCCCAAAAGTTATACCTTTCTTCCAAATTGTGTCTCTTAGAAAGAGAAATGTGTCTCTTACAAAGGGAAGTGTGCCTCTTTCAAAAGGGTTGATTAATTCTATAAATATACTTCTTTGTTATTTCAAAAGAGAATAGCGATAGAAAAGTTTACAACTTACTTAACAAAATATACTTTTACATATATTCAATTTTTTATTTAAATACTTTAAGTATTTCTATCAAATAAGACGGCTACAAAAAAAATTGAGTTCATGGAAATTTTTGTTAGAATGCACTTCAAAAAATTCTGAAAGTTATTGCATCTTGGGGATAGACGTTGAATACTGTTTGCACTTTAGCAACAACAAATTCTACTCTAAAGTGAGCTCAACTTTTTATGTGCCTTGAACTGATTTTTGTCTCCTATTCCTTCTTATATTTTAATTAATTTTATTTGTTATCTCTTTAATATTTTAGTGTGTGTTTTTAAAAATATTC
The DNA here is from genome assembly GCA_014898725.1 of Jacaranda copaia. NCBI lineage: Eukaryota > Viridiplantae > Streptophyta > Magnoliopsida > Lamiales > Bignoniaceae > Jacaranda > Jacaranda copaia. Next base: position 805,551 of record JACGDI010005557.1, read on the forward strand.
CGACACTCCTATTATGTAGTTTCTTGATTTGATTAAAGAACTTGGATTGCTTTAAAATGTGAAGTTGATTTTGTGCCATGAAGGACAGGTGGCCCAAATGATGGAGAACATTAATCAAATTGTTAAAAAGGGGACTTATTTAAAAGTATCAAAAGCATTTTTTCATTTTGTGATCAGTCTCTACTTGATTTTTTTTAGAATAAGCTCTCTAGTTTTGTGTAAATCTTAGAACTCACTTGCTACTCACTTGATTTGACAAAAATGCCCTTAAGTATAATACCTTTTATTTATTTTTTTTATCACTTCTTCATCATCCACAGAAGCAAACAATAAACCCTAGCATATGTATTTTCATTACCAGAAATAGAAAAAAAAAGAAAAAATGTAATAAGTTCCACGATGGGAATGAGAATAATCATTAGAGTCAATAACTATCAACCTGATATCTTCATTGTCTTCTTCTTCTTTTTTTATTTTCATCATTTTTGAGTTTCTTCTTCTTCTTAGTTTCTTCTCAATTGCTGCTAAGTTTCTTTTAGTAGTAAAGCCGGAGTGATCAATCAAGCATTGGAGAGTTGCCGCGACAAAACCTAGCTCTATATAATGTCAATTAAGGATAATATAATTTTAATAGACATGTATATTAATCTTATAAGAAATGGAGTAAAATCAATGCCAAGCTTTTTAATTTGCAATATATAGCTCCACATCAAAGATTGTACGTAAGTTTGATTGATGACGATGCTGTCATAACTATGGTCTTACTGCATTTAATATTAAAGATGAACATTGTTAATATCCTAATAAACCGAAAGGATGAATCAAGCAGCAATGCAAAGGAGAGCTGTGATGTTTTAAGGTAATACTTCTATAGAATCTAAAATGTACTACAGTTTGTAAAGTTTTGTACTTAAAGTGTTTTAAAATTCTATTTTATTTATTTAAAAATCTTTCTCTATTTAGAGTGTTCAACATTATACTTCATTGAAATTAAAATTATACTTCATCTCACAAAAATTGTACTCTATTATATAAGTTTTATATTTGAAGTATTCTGCTAATGGACTATTCAAAATTGTACTACAAGTTCTAGCTGTTTATACTTGAAGTGTTTCCAAATTGTACTTTCTATTTTTTGAAACTATACTTTATTTTACCAAAATCTGTACTATATTCATTGAAGTTCTATACTTCAAGTGTTCTATTTACTAATTATCCAAAACTATACTACAGTTGCTAAGATTTTATACTTTAATTGTTCTGAAATTGTACTTTATTTTATACAAATTTATATTCCAGTTATCTAAAATTATACTTCATTTCACATTAAATTGTATTCTATTATTTGAGTTTTATACTTCAAGTGTTATACTAATTGATTATCCAAAATTATACTGCTATTGCTAGCGGTTTATATTTTAAGTGTTTTCAAATTGTACTTCTTTGATATAAATTATACTTCATTTAACAAAATTTGTACTTTATTTGAATTTCTATCTTTAAGTGTTCTATTTATTGATTATCTAAAATTATACTGTAGTTGCTAGGGTTTTATACTTCAAGTGTTCTGAAATTGTACTTCACTTTATCTAAATTTGTACTTCTATTTTTTGAAATTATACTTTATTTTATATTTCATTTTATCTAAACTTGTACTCTATTCATTGAAGTTCTATACTTCAAGTGTTCCAAAATTATATTTTATTTTATTTAAACTTGTATTTCAATTATATGAATATATTATTTAAGTTTTATACTTCAAGTGTTCTACTAAATATTAAAAATTGTATTGAAATTGCTAAGATTTTATACTTTAGGTGTTCTGAAATTGTATTTTACTTTATCTAAAATTGTATTTCTGTTTTTTAAAATTATACTTCATTTCACATAAATATGTACTCTATTCATTGAAGTTATATACTTCAGGTGTTCCGAAATTGTATTTCATTTTATCTAAGCTTGTACCTCAGTTATTTGAATCTATTATTTAAATTTTATACTTCAAGTATTCTACTAATTATCAAAAATTATACTGCAATTGCTAAAGATTTATACTTCAGGTGTTATGAAATTGTACTTCTTTTTATATAAAATTGTACTTCTATTTTATGAAATTACACTTTATTTTACCTAAACTTATACTCTATTCATTGAATTTCTATACTTTAAGTGTTCTGAAATTATACTTCATTTTATTTAAACTTGTACTTCAATTATCTGAATCTATTATTCAAGTTTCAAGTGTTCTACTAATGGATTATTCAAAAATTGTATTTAATTTGTCTACCTCAAGGAATGCAGTCGAGAAGGAAATTGGTTCAACCAATGAATCACATATTGAATTGGCAACACAATTGATGCATGGAGGAATTGTATATATGGGTCAAACATATGGGTATTCATAGTTCGGTAAACCGGCCAAACCGAATCAAAATCGAAATTTTGGTATTCATTTATTTTTAAAAAAAGATCAATATTTAGTTCGATTTTAATTTTTTTGTATCGGTTAACCGAACCGAACTGAATGACCAAATTGAATATTAATAAATAATATTAAGATATATTATTATATAATATATAATATAGTGATATATCAATAATATAAATATATATTAATATAATATTATTTATATTAATATATATTGTTAATTAATATAATAATATATAATATATATTAATATTAATATTAAAAATTCGGTATTTTGATTTTTAACTGAAGCAAATCGAAAAAAAATTCAATTTTAACCGAACCGAATGGTTAACTGAAGTTTTGGTTCGGTATGTATTGAATGAATACCTCTAGTCAAACATTCAAGGATGCTCAGAGTTCAGAATTATGCTTAAGAATTATATGATGTCTACTTTGTGGTCATTTAAATATAAAAAAAATAACAATAAAACATTTATAGATTGTCCGAGATATCAGTTATTTTGTACCATAATCTGGGAGAATTAGATTTGATTATACTAAAATGTACTATAGTAACACAGATTATATACTATACTTTTGCCTAATGTATACTGTAAGATTGAATATTTTGTACTACTGATAATATATTACCACTTTCAAATAATTTTATCATATAATTTTAGGTAAAAAGAAGTATAAATTCCAAGAAGGTGAAGTACAACTTTCATGCATTTCAAGTTCAAATCAGAAACTTCCCGTCTCATAACAAAAATCATATATATATCAAATGAGTTTAAGTGTTTAACAATTAAAAAATGAATAAAAATCATAAATATGAGAAAATAGACAAAAAATAAATATAACACTAAAAAATCATGGACATTTAAAACTATAAATGCAAAAAACAATCATTTGTTTCTTTTGCTCACTTCTTTGTATACTCGTTTCTTATCACTGCTGTTTCTCTTTTCATTGTTGCAGAAAAATAGCAAAAATTTGGATATTTTTTCTTTTTTCTTTTTTTCTTCTAGCGTCAATGGCAGATGAATGGTTTTGTGTCCTTTTATTTGGCTGCTTGGAGAAGTCGTCTATTTCAAGGAAAAAAAAAAAAGAAAGCGTCTTCTTGAAGAAAAAAATGCATTTCTCAGATATTTTTGTTTTTTTTTTCAACTATAAGGGTATATAAGTTTTTCTAAAAAAAATGGTGAGTGATTCCTAAGTTTTGTGAAAAAAATAAGGAGTTTAGTATATAAAAATTCAAATTGAGATTGAACACTAAAATGAAAATAGGTTTAGGAATTTTTTTTAATTAACCATTGTTAAAATTTATATATTTAAATACCAATTACGATATCACTGATCGAGTGTCATATTGAAGTAAAATGGGAAATTAAGGCTGTTTGATTTCATTTTCAAACTTTATTTTCACATTTTTTATCATTTAAAATTAAAACTCAATATCCTTTACACATTTTCACCCATTATTTTCTTTATTCTCATTTTTAAAATATAGTTCTCAATAAATTATATATCTTCTCTTTCTCTCTCTCTCTCTCTCTATTTTTATTATCACTATTTTTCTTCACTTATGACCTACTAAACCCAACATAATCATTACTTTTTCAATATTCTATTTATTTTTAACTTATTTTTAGTAATTATTTTTTTAAATTTTAAAAATAATGAAAATAAAAAGTGAGAATGAAAATAAAATCAAATGGACCCAATAACTCGCCTTGCTGGCAGTTAAATCAAATAAATTGTAAAGTTCTACGAATTAACATAAAATCATGAAAATCTATTGATATTCCACTTGTCGCATGCAGATAACACTTTTGCTTGGAAGGTCAGCGCACATACATTTTTTCACATTTTTGTTGTCCGGCCGACCATTTTGCAAAGGTAACTTTTCCTTAATGCGATCTACAAATAATTCCAAAATATTCAACCTAAAAAAACAATTTACAATTAAAAAAAATATTGGAATTTAAAAATAGGGTAAGTTTGGGTTGTTGTGAACTCATATTAAAGATGCTGCAAGTCTCAAGAGCTTTAGGATGTTTTAGTAATTGAATCTTGTAATTTACTTATTAAAAAAAGGAAGTTTGATAAATATAATTAAAAATAAATCAAAATTTTCTTTATTTTTCAAGAATCTCATAACTTCCCAATATCTTATGTTGGTACTTGGTAGCTTTTCTTAGTATTTCTTTTAAATATTTTATAAGCCCCTAATTTGAATATGATATAGGATTCATTTGGTTTAATGAGGGGAGAGAGAAGTGAAAGGTAAAGGAGTAATGACTCTTGCGTCTTGCCTCACTTAAGAGAAGTATAGTACTTCACTAAAAAGTAAAAACATATATATATATATATATATATATATAAATAGTTGTCAATATAAAAATTATTAATGATGATATATATGTTAAGTGATAATATTTTTTATTTTATTTTTAATAATTCTTTTTAAGGATAATAATTTTTATTTTATTACAATATAATTTAATAGCAGCAGAGATTAGTTTTAAATTGTCACTATTTATATTAATGATTTACTTTTTTTTAATTTTAAATATTTTATATATAATATAAAATAATTATTATATATTAATAATTAAATTTTATTGATTCGAATCCGAACCTCAATAAAAGGCTCACCGAGTTCGAGCCCAAATTTTTTTTCGAGTTTAATTTAAACTCGACTCATTTACACCTTAATTCAAAATACTCAATTAGTAATAAATTACACAGATCAGGTACATAGTGTTATATCCTTATACTCGCTTTACATAACTATTCTATTTAGAATTTTTTTAGATTGTTAACTCTAAATTCTATCTATTTTAAATGTTATAATTATTTTTAATTACTTCATCATTTTTTTTAATTTGATTTGAGCATTAAAAGATTATTGTTAGCCAAATATCCAAAACTTCTAATAATTTATTTGTCACTCTCATCTATTACGTCACAAGAATTTGAAATAAAATTCAACACAAACAAATGTCTTATATTGAGATACTTAAAAGATGCAACAGCATTTTATTTCCTTGATTTCACTTTCGTCTTTGCCCTCCAAACGATTGATTACAAGGCTAAATGTACTGAATACAATTGATTATTACCATTGACTTAATACTTTTTCTAGACGTACTCTGCATACACCGGTTGCCATGTGAACTGCTGTCTTCTTCAATTCTTGGTAAAAATATCAACAGAACTTCCTTTTTCCTTCTTGGTCTTTTTTCAAGAAAATAAAAAAATATTAACAAATATTTATCATCTTTCTATAATTTTTTTTATTTTATAATTTTCTTTTATTTAATATATATATTAAAACTTATTAAAATTTAAATTCGAACCTCATATATATATATATATATGCACATAAATATAAAAGCGAAAACCACTTAATCATTAAATTAACATTTTATTTTTATGTTCGAATTATGCTCAAATGGTAGTTGGCAAGTTCCCATGGGAAGCTCGAAAATCCACATCAAATCTCTAAATTAATTAATTAATTAAAGCCCCCTTAATAACACAAATTAATTTATTAATAATTATCCCCATATTATATATCTATATTTGAGTGTGTGTGTGAGTATATATATATATATATATATATAAAATTACAAAAGCAAAGTCAAACCCACCACTTTGCTTCCACTGCACATATTTACTAACAGTCTGAATAACTAAGACGTTTCATCGAATCCTCCCACGTAAATACTTAATTTCACTAAATTCAATTTTGTAAATGAATATTAGTAAGTATTAATTGATAATTAAGTCAATCAATCCCCCCTTATACTAAGCACATTCAGACCCTTCTGCAAAACAAAAATCTTCTTCGTCGGTCCGTCGGTCGGTCGTCCTCAAAACTCCAATACAGCCCCCCCAATCATCAATACTAACGTGTTGGCCGTGTGTATCAGCAACCCCACATTCTTTTGAATGTTTCCGCTTCAAGAGTATCTGAAATCTTCTTTTGGGTTTTTGGCGTTTTGATGAATATTGCGCTGAATCTGAACCGTTGAATTCCTCAATTTCACCGCGTATGCCACTCAGATCCCCACTTTTTCTTATATGACTTCACCCCGTTTTCAACCCTAGTAGATCTAGTGCAGGATTTTCCGTAACCCCAACTCAAGAATTTATTTATAGATTATAGAGTTCGTATAGTTGTATTTTGGGACATTTTTTCGTATTTATTTGTTGGAAGATGTCGGCGATGAAATCCTCCGGCCGATTTTTCACGATCGGGTTGGTAGCGTCGTGGTACTCATCCAACATTGGGGTTTTGCTGCTGAACAAGTATCTTTTGAGCAATTATGGTTTCAAGTACCCGATTTTCTTGACGATGTGCCACATGACGGCATGCTCGTTGCTGAGCTACATCGCGATCGTGTGGTTGAAGATGGTGCCCATGCAGACAATAAGATCCAGGGTTCAGTTCATGAAAATTTCCGCACTCAGCTTGATATTCTGTGCTTCGGTTGTTAGCGGCAACATTTCGCTTAAGTACTTGCCCGTGAGCTTTAATCAGGCGATCGGAGCCACCACGCCTTTTTTTACTGCGGTGTTTGCGTACTTGATGACGCTGAAGAGGGAGGCGTGGTTGACTTACGTGACTTTGATCCCTGTCGTTACTGGAGTTATAATCGCTAGTGGGGTATATCTGGATTTTTTGTTTGAATTGATGACTTGACCAGTTTGTTGCTTAACTGTATATGTGATACTTTGTTTTTCTGTTGATCTGGGGTGTTTTGATTGATATAATTGTAATTGTATCTCTTTTTCTTGGTGCCAATTGCTTGGGATAATTGGATGAATCAATTTTGGTTTTTATTGATGAGCCGATGGGTTTTTAAGAGATCAACTTTTAAGAGTTTATTAAGCAATTTGTGTATTAAAAAGGAGTAGGATGAATTTCTCACAGGTCATTATATTGTCAATTGTAGCTGCTACTAACATTTTTTTTAACAATGAAACTTATTTCAAGCTAAGCTGAGTATTGTGCTATATTTAAGAATCAGCTCTATGTAATATGCTTACAGCTGAGTTTTCTGTTTTATGATGTTTTAGTGAATTTGAATGTTATTCTGATGTTCTCCTTCTCTTGTTGGTGTTAGGGTGAGCCAAGTTTCCATTTGTTTGGATTTATAATGTGCGTTGGAGCAACAGCTGCAAGGGCACTCAAATCTGTGGTTCAGGGTATTTTGCTTTCTTCCGAAGGGTAATAATTCTGTGCTCTTCATAACTTTTTATTCTGGTGAAGCTATCACGTGAGTTCCAGTTGTCTGTGTGTAAAATCATCAGATATGGATTCTGAAATTTATCTCTCTCTCTCTCTCTCTCTCTCTCTCTCTCTTTTTAAATTAAAGGGAGAAGCTGAATTCTATGAATCTGCTCCTGTACATGGCTCCTATAGCTGTGGTATTTCTACTTCCTGCAACACTTTTTATGGAAGAAAATGTTGTTGGCATCACATTGGCCCTTGCAAGAGACGATATCAGAATTATTTGGCTATTGCTGTTCAATTCCGCGCTTGCATATTTTGTAAATTTGACCAATTTTTTGGTCACAAAGCACACCAGTCCTCTAACCCTTCAGGTATTTCTTGCTCCTTTTTTGTTAAAACAAAGATGCTTTTGCCCATCTAGCACCAAAATACTTTTTTGGCTTGAATGATGTGTAAGTTGCACATGCATAGCTTCTGGAAGATATACTATATGCCTCTTGTTATTGGGCAGCACTAGTACTCTCTTTTGGCAGATAGTTGTTTTTAGCTATTGGTAAAATTTGAGCAAACTTACGCAGAATACTGCTGCCTTTCTGCTCCTCTTTCCACAGGAAAGAAGGGTGGTTGTTGGGGATGGTGATGAGAGATTACACACGATTACATGATGTTTGTTTGAATGAGAATGAAATGAAAATAAGTATTTTCTCTCTTTATGCTTTCTGTCGATTGTCGGGAAACATGTGCATCACATCCACTAATATGTTCTTGCTGACAGCCATGTTTAATGCACATTTAAATTTTTAAGGTTGGAGAATGCATATGCGTAAATCTGTTTAATTTTACATTTGTTATTTGCTTTTATTATTGTTCTTTTCTTAAATGAACTATTCATGCATTATTCCTCTATAGAAAACTTCAGAGGGGCTTATCCAGTCCTTCGTAATGCCCAGCATTTTATTTTTGTTCTGTCATGTGTTGTCTGTTATGGGAAGTTATTCTGCCAGTCATATATTTAAATGAGGGTCTTTTGATGTTTAAATGCTGACGGGGTGGGGAATATTGTGCCTGGGAGTCTGATTGGATGGGGAAACAGAACCATATTCTACCATCAAACTCAGGCTATAACGTATCTCCAGTTTTATACTTCTATACTAGCTATTCAAGGCATGAGAACAAACAGTCTATTGCAACTTTTATTGAGAATAGAAGCTTCACAATATAGAAGAGAAATGGTTTGGCTTCATTTCAATTGTGCCCGTTCTTAATGCATGCTTGTAACATTTTGCTGGGGTACATACTGCTGATGTATGTTCATGGATTCTTCCAAATAAACTGGTTGAACCGGTACAATAATTCCACAAGTCAGATGCCCCTTTTTTTTTTATTACAAGTTTCTTTGTTGGTTGGTAATATGGTTATGGGTTCCTTCCTTCAGGTCCTTGGAAATGCAAAAGGGGCAGTAGCAGTGGTAGTTTCCATATTGATTTTCAGGAACCCAGTGTCTGTGACGGGAATGCTTGGATATACTCTGACGGTCATTGGTGTTGTTCTGTATAGCGAAGCCAAGAAGCGTACTAAATGATGAACTGGTTAACCTTGGGAAATCGTCAACTGTCAACAGTGATGAAAGAGTTCCAATCATCTAATGGAGGCAAATACTGTGAATGTCATTTTTCCATCAGACATATTTATGGCCTGGGAGAGAGGCTTCAATCTGTACCAGCAAAGGAGCACCTGATTAGGTAGCCAGCTGAGTAGAAGTTTTAATAACTTTCTAGTCTTGGCTTTTACCATTTTTGCCATCATATTCTTTCAGCAAAGGATTCAATCCGGTCTACAGTTGATGTTATTATAATTTTTTTATACCAATTAATTAGTGAAAAACAATCATAATTCTGTCAATTTGTGGCTGATTACTGATGATCAAAAGTATGTGTTATTTGGATTGACAATTCTTGTAGTTGATTCCTTTGTTCCTCATGATCATTGAGAGAAGATGATTCACAGCTATGGTAGTGAAATGAAGGTGGCAATTACAGGCATTTAGGTTTTGAGGTTAGGATAACAAATTTAACATAATTATATGAAATAGAATTTAAATGGCATTTTTATTTGTTTATTTCAAGAAAACCAAACTTTTGTTGTAGAAAAATAAGGTAGCAATTTAGAAAATAATAGATAAGGTGATTGGGAAAAAGTATAAAATAAGCAATTAAGTTGCACATAGTAATTCAAATATATTACGTTATTTAAATTCATTTGGTATGAAGTTTAGGGTGATCTTTCGGAATGGCTCATCAACTAGGCAGAAAGAGATTGCATTAGTCCTGATTTTGTCAAATTAATCTTTGAGTCACTCTGAAACCTTAGTATGAAGAAAACATTTAAGGGTAATGCCGGTTGCTTAAATTAATACCTTTTTAGTATGTCTAATGAAAATTCTCCAATGCTTAAATTAATACCTTTTTAGTAAGTGTGATGTATGGAGAACACAAAGGCAATTAGAGATTACATATTTAAAAATAAGTTATCTTACACTATTTACGGGTAGATCCCACTTAACAAATAAAGAATGACTGATATAACATAGTTTGGAACATCCATATAATCTAAATCCAATAGAATGGAATTAGTCTGAGTCATCCTTTCTTCTGGGGAAAGTCAAATGAAAAAGCATGTGGACACTCATATTGTGAGATTTTATTTACATCACATAGCTAGTGTACCATATTTGAATGAATTCTAATTGCAACTTTAACATCTAGCTGCCACAAGGATCCTACCACATGTAGTAACTTTGAAAATTACAACTACAGACTAAAAAATTAACCAACATGACAGGCTAAAAATAAGATAAAGTTATGGAGAATATCCAAATTGAAGGACCAATCTAATCTCTTCTCATTTTTCACAATTATTTGCATGTTTTTATTTGAAATCCATGCATGATATATGCTTCTTAAACTTCTTCACCATTAGTTTTCTTCCAGGCTCAACACAAACAAACAGAGTTGCCAACTATATTTATGATCTCCACAATTTTACTTCAAAAGCATCACTGGGAAACTCGAAACATCCAATAAATTGAATTAACAACACTAGGTACACTCAGGTGCCAAAAGAAGAAATGATTAAACAAGTAAGATTACAGTAAGTGTAGAGGCAAGGAAATCAAACAGAAAGATGGAAATCACACCCTGCACAAACAATCGCACGCAGATAGATAGAAAGGAAAAAAGAAGGGCATTGGTTCAAGAATCAGGAACAACTGCTGTTGGGCGTTTCATTGATGCAGATTTGATTAAGTGGTTGTAGCTTCCTTTCTCTTTGAAGAGCTGGGAAAAATGAGGTTTGCAGTAAAGGATGCCTTCCAGGGCCGCATAGTTTGATGGAGATAGAGAGCATCCACCATGAGAACACTTGAAACAAGACTTGTGATAGCTTTGGTTTTCCACACTCACCTGAAAATATATATTTAATCAAAATACTTGTTACTAACTCCAAAAGACAATATCAATGCATTTAGCATGCATAATATTGTATTGTTGGGGCTACTCAATCTTATCAACTTAATCCGGATACAATATACTGTCAACCATATATTCTAGAAGTGTTCACCATTGACCCCAACGACACATTACCACATGACATTGACCAATAAAATCATGTCCATAAGGACTCCTAAAACACAAAATTACATGCTATTAATTGAACACCATCATGTATTTTACTTTCATGATTAGTAGCTTCTCGAAATTTGATGCCTTTAGCCACCACCTCTCTCTATATGTGTATACTGCAACATGTGATTTGTTGCAAGTTCTTTATTTCACAAATTTTCAGGTTATCTTTGTGTGACAAAGATAACTAGCCATTTTAATGCGACTTTCTCATCTGATGTTTCTTAAGTATTTTCTTTCTTTGTTCTGCATTTTATTCTTCCTCCAATCAGAATAGCAAAACTTACGAATGCATTCCAAGGGATTCAATATGGGCTTCAATGTACTTCTTATATCAAAAAACGTTCTATTCATCCCCTGAGTCCCTAGAGTTTCTACGAACTAAATATGCAAACAAATACTCAGGCTTTGTTTGGTATTGTTTCGGATGCTTTGGGGAAAATATATATTTTAGGGAAATGGGGTTGAGCGAATGAGATGGATGTTTGATTTGTTTTCAGGATGGTTGGAGATTATTCCTAAAGAAAATGGTGGATTTGATTTTGTTTTGAGAGGCGATAATTTTTTATGTAAATATCAAATTGGTTAGGTCTTTATTGGGTTAATGGAGTGAAAATATATTTTTATATTGAGTTTTTGTATGTATTGTTGGAAAGAGCTGGAGATATATGTGTGTATATGTAATGATTAATTTTTTAAGGTATTTGAATAGGTTGAGGAGTTACGGGCATTTTGAGAAGAGAAAAGTAGATTTCTGGCTTGAGATATTTGGTATGGTTTCCATATTGGAAAATGACTTGGCAGAATGGAAGCAAACAAAGTAACCTACCTAAGCCTCAATATCCAAGTGAATGCTTCAGTAAAAGATAAATTGGATGGTTTGAACAATGAGAAAAGCCAATAATGCCTTTAAATCTCAAGCAAATTTACCATCTATCCTATCAAATTTCTTATCTATATGTTCCTTTCCTTTCTTTTCCTCTTGAGAATTTACTCTCCCTATTACCTTGTCTGCGAACTCACCACTGCTAAATACCACCACCAAAGACATAGGGGGGGCTACCACCAATCAAACTTCAATATAGTTTAAGGCGATTTTCAAGCTCAACCATATATAAGACTTCTCACATGTCCACCAACACTTAACCACTGTGTTGCCTCACCCATGTCTCCATCCACAAAGCTATTGCCCCCAGTAACACTAAAACCAATGCCTTCCTCATTGACCAACTTTGCCATGCAGCAGCCATGGCATTATTGTGATCCTAATTGCAAAGTAAAGAACTTGGATAAAACATCAACATTGTGGGGTTACTTGTGTGGTTCATATAGCTTTGGCTCTACCATATCGGTATCACGGGGTACTTGACGTTAGGTTTTATCAAGATCATATCAATTTGTATCAAAGCCATCCAATATCCCTCCAACTACAATTGTGTGTCGTGGGTGGTGAAGCTGGCTTGATTTAAGTGTTAACCATAGGCTAAGAGGTTGTTTGCTAAGTTTATTTAAAAGATCTTATAAACTTCTACATTTTATAAGATGTTTTTTAGAGCTTATAAGTTGCTAGATCTTTTGTTAAAAATAAGTTTTAAAAGTGTTTGGATAAAATAAAAATATTAGAGCCGAATAAAATAAGATATTAGAGCTCATAAGATTTTAGTAATGGCAATTGTGTAATTAATACGATTAAAATTAAGGGAGCTTGTTAAGATCGTAAAAATAAATTAGGAACTCTTTATTTGTTTAAAAAGAACTTACAAGCTTCTAACATTTTATGTTCGAAACCTATAAGCTCTTTTTTAAAAAAAATTATCAAACATTTTTTGACATCTTATAAGCTCTTAAATATTTTATAAGATAATTTTAGGAGCTTATAAGTTCACCCAAGGACCCCAAGGACCCTCTAAGTTGAGCTAATGTAAGCCAACCACACATGAGAGTTGGGACCACAAAGCATGGTGGATACTTTTGATCCTAATTGCAAGATGTGGGACTTGATCCCTCGTTGTTATTATGGGCTATGAATGAGGGGATAATATTGTCTCTGTCTCTAACTACGATAGCTAACTTTTGAGGTTGGGTCCTCCTTCAATCACGTCAAGTACTCTATCTCATCACTAGCATCCACAGTTTCTACTATTTCACATTTCCATGACGGTGACATATACATTGTTGAGGGGGTAAAAGACAAACAATAAAGGGACAGTGGCCTTGCCCCTCTTTCTTTGAGAATCAGAAAGGAAAAATTGTTTTTGCCCAATGATTTGTGCACAAAGCCATATTGAGAAGAATTTTGACATCATTATAGATAAGTAGTTGTGAGTATAAATTTTGTTAATATGAAGCTGATGGCATGAAATGCCACAAAGCCAACCGTGGAAACATTTCCCCAGGACCGCTGAATGCCTTCTAGTTTTATACCATATATGACTCATGGGCAATGTTAGATGTGCTCCTTGGAAAGGGTGAAGCTCAGAAAGAATCATTGCACAAAGATGCTATGTTATATGCTCTTTTGAGTATTCTTAAAGGTTAATAGTAATCCTCTCACCCATCTTCAAATAAAGAATCACTTCAGTAAAAATGCTAGGTAACTATGCCTTCCTAAGCATTCTTGAAGCTTGAGAATAATCCCCTCATTTACCTTCAAATAGTGAAGTACAAAACATATCCCAACAATCAAGAAGTACAAACTAAAAGCTTACTACAGCCATTTGGTTCTTTTGTGTGTTTGTCTTTCGCATTCTTTTTGGGTTGTGAAGGAAAGATATGAACAAGGGGATTCTGATAGCTATTACTTTGGCAGTTCAAACAGCACAAAGCGTTAAATGCATCAGCTGCTGCCTATGCAACATACAATTCTTATTCAATTGCAACTAGCAATTTAAGATAAAAAATTCTGAGGCCTCATAATAAAACATATGGACAATGTGGTATAGCCAGTTAAGAAGGTCAAGATAAATTTTCATTGAAATGTTGCAACAGGATGCCATTGAAATGGTCTTACCATACCTTCTCAAGAGGGTAGGCCGTTTTACCACAAGTAGCACATTTGTCTTGTGTCCCAGAAAACATGCCAGCAGCTTTGCTAGGTGATCTTGTCTGGATAATTACAAAAATGGAATAAGAATTGGATGGCACTATACCAGCATAGTGAAGGCACATAGTTGAGGAAAATTTACCAGCTCTGGTGTTAACTTCTCAGCAGACTTTGCAGCTGCAGAGAAAAATATCCATTCTAATTAAACAAATAAAATTGAATCTAAAACTATTACAGTTGGAAAAACATCGCTTGTAATTGCGGCAAAGGCATACGTGATTGAAAGTTTTTGCTGAAACTGCCAGTCTCCTTGAAAAGTTGCTCAAAGTGAGGCTTGCAGTAGAGCACACCCTCCATTGATGAGTAATTACTGAGCTGCGAATAAGTGGACACCCATAAATTTAAGTAAACATTACATGAATTGTGATCAAATACTATCATCAACCGCCTAAAGAAACCATAACTAATGATGATAATTTTCCTGCAACAGTTTTCCCCTTTGATTTAGCAGTTGATGTTAGTCATGAATTCACAGGAAGCAAAATCCAGAAAACAAACACTACTCTGCAAAGATGAAAAGTATATATAACGATCCAGATATGAAATCACAATAACTAAGACTTGGCTATATGCAAAGTTAAAACAAGGATTTTTCTAACAAAGAACTAAAGTATGCCAAAATTAAGCTGTTCTATTTCATTAACACATAAAAGAACAACACTACTAACACTAGAATTCTCCTAAAAAGAAAGCAGAAACCATTTTCTTTTCAAAGCAGGTGTGTACCTTAAGAGTGCCTTTGCAATGAGAGCATTTGAAACAAGACTTGTGATAACTAACTCCATCTGCAGACAAAAGCTCAACAGGATAAACTGTCTTCTCACAGGCCTTGCATTTCTGTTGTGTCCCAATAAAAGACATTGCTCTATCAAGTCAACAGATCTGGCCTTCCAAATTTATTTTCCTAGCCGCTGTCTTTACAGCTTAAACTCAACTATGAAGAAACACAAATGACAATGCACAATTATTTCAATTTCCAAGAGCACAATAGCAGATCTATCAATATAAAGCACGAATTCAGTCCAAAAAAATGGAGTCTTTGAATTGAAATATGAAACCCTTTTGGTCAAAAGCACATACCTTGTATGAAGAAAGATGGTTTATCAAGAATTCTTGATCAAGAGACCAACCAAAATCAAGAAAACGGGCGAAGACGGTGGGTTAAGAATTCCTCACTTTGCGTGTATACATACAGAAAGTGGTGTGTGTGTATATATACATGCGGAGAGAGAAGGGGATGCAGCGAATGGTATGATGGTGATGAATAACGATGATTGAAGGTGCATAAAGAAAGGACATAAATATCTTGGCTGGAGGTGCATTTGCTCCCACCTTGGCTCGTCTAAACGGATCAATTTTCTGTAGATTATCAGTCTTTGTCTCAATTTTTTTAGTTAAAAGTGAATGAAAGTAGCATAAAGTGAATGCGGACAGTGTGATTTATTTTAAGGAAAAAAGACAACTTTTGACTTTTCTTCTATCTTTCTATTTTTCGATTTTTGAAAGGGTTAGAGCTTGTTTTTTTTTTTTTTTATTTTCTTTATTTTCTTTTCTTTTTTCTTTTAACAGTTAAAACATTGAGCATATATCATTTTATAGATTTTAATATAAATATCATTTATCTTTGTTTTCATAGCTACAATTATTATCTTTAAACTTAAAATACATATTTTGCTAGAATATGGTTCCCATTCATTAATTTTAAAATAATTAAAATCATTTAAATAATTATTGGACTGATGAAAAGTAAAGAAAATAATAAGCTCACTATTTACCACTCTTTCACTAAAATATGAGTTTTGATTTAAAATAAAAAAATGATTAAAAATATGAAAAATTCAACATTGAAATAAGACCAAAAAGATCTTAAAGTCTTGGATTTTTTTTTCCTTTTTTTGTTGGCCCTTTCCTACATATATGTTATTTTATGAATATATGATATGGGTACCAAATTTTTTTATAAAAATAAATTTTGAAAATCAAAGACACTTGGCGTATGTATATAATATTAAAATAATAGACAAAATAAGAAATTAAATAGAGAATTCAAAGAAAAAAGACAGAGTGTTATGTATTGTTATTGATGGCAATAATGAGCAAAACTAGAAGTAAGGAAGGATCAATATCAATAATGTTTGATCGTCATCGGAGCAGAGTTATGATAAATTCAATTTCCTGCTGTGTGTGCCTAGATTGCACAAGAAAAGAAAGCAAACGGGGAAAGAGGCACCAACGAGAAGTAATTTCCCTTCATCTTTAGAATTGAAAATGTTTACCAATCCAATTGTGATAAATAAAGAAGTCTTTTTGTCGTTATTGCTAT
This sequence comes from Jacaranda copaia, assembly GCA_014898725.1. Lineage (NCBI taxonomy): Eukaryota > Viridiplantae > Streptophyta > Magnoliopsida > Lamiales > Bignoniaceae > Jacaranda > Jacaranda copaia. Next base: position 822,315 of record JACGDI010005557.1, read on the forward strand.
GCATTTTATTGGGATGCTTTTTATACATTTAAAAAAATTGGTGTATGTATTTTTTTAAACGAGGAGAGAGCTTATCTTCTGAAATGTTGAGAGAGTATTTTCGTGAGATGCATCCCGCTATTAAATAAATTAATAATAAAAAATAATTCTATTGTGAAAAATTTTAAAAAAATCACCACATCACGATCTTTCTCCACCACTATGAACTGAGGTGAGGTGGATTTGTGTGCATTGAAAGCATTTTATTATACAAATCTGTCAAAGTAGAGAATAAAAAATGTTGCTACCTGTGAGATTCAAATCAATAGCCTGAGGAGTGGAAACCAACAATTTAATTAGGAGGATTTCAAGTGCATTGTAATGAGTACGATCATCATTCATCCCCCACCAGCTGCACCGCTACATTACTCATTGGCTTGCTCTGCTCCATCCATCAATTGAGCTAAGCTTGTTGGTGCTTGAATTGTCAGATGATTTACCCATACTAAAAAATTATTTGTGTTAAATACATTATGTTCTATTGTATTTGTATGGTATCACATCCGTATCTGTTGTCCGCGTGTGCCGTAATAGCCACAGAGCAGCTCTCAATTTTTGCGCAATTTGATGGGATGAAATGAGTTATTAGGGCTGGGTGAATTGATTTTGTCGGGTCCTTTTCCGCATGTGCTTTTATTTATTCTGTTGGCATACGTATTAAGTGGGAGAGCCTCTCCCTCTCACTTTGTCGATATTAATGCCACTTAGCCTGTTAAGGGGTTAGACTGGAATTGAATTAGTTATATTTGTATCAAAATTTATTTTCGAATTTAATTTGATATTTTATAAAAATTTTATTAGTTAGTATCATATTTGAACTCGATTGATATTCGAAATTTGATAAAAATACTCAACTCGATTTAATATTTTTTTCTCCCCCCATTTTGAATTGTATAAAAATATTATATTTATAAAATAAATTTACTTCATATTTGAATTTTTAACAACTTTTTATATATTAGTCAAAAAGTTAAATATTTGAATACTAAATCTTTATTTCATATTATATTAATACATAAATGAACTATTATACATTATTATAGTTGACATTTTATCATTATCCCTTTTATTTTTTAGACTAAAGACTTATATTAATAGCATAATATGGACATTAATATAGGTATTGGGTCAATATAATATACTAAAATTTTTATTAATATTATATAAAAGAGTATTAATTTAATAAAAAAATTATTAAAGTTCGGATTTGAATATTTAACGGATCGGATTACTTAATTTCATATCCGATCCGCTTATTTTTTGTTATAAATATTTATAATCGGATATAATTTCTCAAATATTTTAATCGAATAAAAATCTTAAAATCGGATTGAATTCTAATTAAATTTGCATTAAAATTCGATCACAGCCTAATGATAATGCTACTATTAAGATCACTGGTCCTTTTCCATGGGAGGAAATTACAAAAATGAACGTTCAGCCTCTTGAATTTTGTCATCTGTCTAGTTAATGACATGGCTTTGCAATCCAAGGATTTCAGATTTTGTTAACTAGTTCTATTTTAATGTATAGTGAGCCATTCCCTATTTGCTTTCATTCTTATTTTCAATCAAACAAAAAGCTAATGACCATTCGGCAAACTTCCCAGCAAGATTCAATGAGCTAATAAAAAATAACCTCATGGCCCGCAACTCAATTATAACAGAGTGAATTTAACAGGAAAACTAATCTAGCATCCACATGACATTCATTCGACAAGCCACCAAATAATAGCTAATCTTTTTGGAATATTTATAAAGATTTTCAAATGAATGAGTCGGTCGATCACCATTGAATTGATTCACTACTCCAAACACGAATCAAATCAACACAAGTTTTGCCTATTAATATCAGTCACCGCAAGAGTTCTGATCTTTTGATCAAGGAATTAAATCTAGCCCGCCACTAAAAAACTTGACTACAACACTTGAAAGCAACATATTGTAACTATGCAATACTATTCCCAGTTAGTCCACAATTCTCACACTAAAGAAACAGCAAAAGACTCACCGCAGAAGCAAGAACCAGGTCCACCGATCTTTTATCATTTCCAAGAACCCTTGATGAACTAGAGAGGTCAATATTGTACTTCATCGTCATATTGGGATACATAATCCCCCAATGCTGCCCTGTCCCTCCACTCATTGCACCACCAGTTGTGCCATTTTTATAATTGTCGTAACTCAAATCACCTTCATCAAACAACTGATAAATGTATGCCTCAGCCGCTCCTTCTTTCCTCAATGGTGTTCCCAACCCAGACCTCAGATGTGTCACCAGTCCCTTTAAGTACATCTCCGCGTAATTTCCTGCTGCCTGAGCCTCTGTTTCGCTCGGCCACCCGGTCTCTGCCACAATCACCGGAATATTCTCCTGCCCAGAAACCGCCATGGCGGCTATAACAGCGTCAACCATCATGTCGAACAAATTCCGGTATCTCACTCCGGTGATTACATCGTCCCGGAAGTTAAACGGATGTTCTTGGAAGAGCACGAAGCCAATTGGGATTTCGGAGTTGATTCTGTAGACGTTGTAAGGGTAGAGATTGATCAAGAAAGAAGAGTTTGTTTCCTCCAAGAACTCAAGCAACGGACGAATGATCAAAGAACCAATGGGTTCCTGGAACTGCGCGGCGGAGGGGGGAAACGACGTCGTCATGATATCGATGAAAGAGAAGGTGGTCGAAACAGAGATGGTTCGAATACCCATGTCAAGGAGAGAGAGGTGGAGGTTGCGCATTGCAGGGAGGAGGGCAATGGAGGGGTCGAGGGTAGGATCGGAGGCAACAGTAGTAGTTATCACGTCGGAGCCAGCGGAAATTAATGAAATGTGGGCGCGGGGGTGATAGGGGAGAACGTGGGAGTGAAGCCAGAGGGCGGCGTCGGAGCGATTTGCGGCGAAAGAGGGGATGAAGTGGTTGGGGACGGAGAGGAGAAGGGTGATGTTGGTGTATGCGAAGGCACGGATGGCGGCGGGTGTGGGGTCGAGGAGTCGGACGGCGGAAATGTGGAGAGACTGGAGGGTGGAGACCACATGTTCGGGTGGTGGAAGGTTGGGGATAGAGGGGTTGTAGGTGACTCCCAGCGTGGTGGCAGAGGCGGCGGAGATGGCAGAGGAGAGGAGGAGGAGGAGGGTGGTGTTGCAGAGAAGGAGAGAATGCATTTTGTGGAAAAAATATCTGCACAAATGGGTGTTCTTTTGTTTTCAGAGATGGGGTTTATTGTGGACGGTGCGCAGTGCGCAGTCATGCGCATGCTAGCTCACGTTGAGCGGCAAATTCAGTTATTTTCGTTCGAAGAGAGAGGAGAAATGATACGCTGCGTTTGGTGCATGGCCTGTGAGGTGAGAGATAGTCTTAAAATATTACAAAAATAAAAAATTTAGAGTAAAAAGATAACCTTCAACTTAACAATTAAGAAAAAGGTTATAAACAGAATAGTTGTTGATCCTAAATGAATTGAAACATCAAATCACATATTAAATTTTGTAACATTGAATTCGACAATGATTGAACTCTAATAATTCAATAATTAAAAAATTAAATTCTAACCATAACAAATTTTAATTTAAAATAAGATATATTTTTCTTTTTTATTGGGCTTATGAGAGGATCTGTAG
>JACGDI010005557.1:826071-881168 GCA_014898725.1 Jacaranda copaia
ATTTTTTCTTTATCTTGTGATTTAATTTTGCAGACAACGAAATTTGTGTGAACAGGGTCTATTGAGTTTTTCATTTTTATATTAATATGTTAGGGTTATGTAGATCGAGCTTGAAGCCCAATTTCAACTGACCAAATACATTTGAATAATGTTGCATTGATTATAAAAATTTTAATTGTATAAATTTTACGTATAAAATATAAGAAAATTAAAAATTTAAATCTAATTACAAGTAGTAATAATAAAAAAATTTCCCACGGATAGTTTCTCAATGTCCCAGCCGAGCAGCGCATTTTCCTTCGCAAGCAGCTTCTCAATGAGAGAAATCCCTTTTGGATGGTAAGTGGCCGCCTCTGAGGCCAGTTCGTTCGGTTTTATCCGATGGAATTGAACGGTTTGATCGATCAATTGAAAATTTTTATTTTTTAAAAATTATAATTGAGTTCAGTTCGGTTTTTGATTGAAATCGAACTGATTTTTTTGGTTTGGTTTAAATTTTTTTGATTTTGGTTAAAATTGAGGGAAAAAAATTTATTTTTTTATATCAAAAAAGTGTGAAAAGTTTGTTTAATAAAAAATTTGAATTGGATTATTTATTCTTTTAGTACCAAAAAATTTATTTGAAAAAGTATATTAATAAAAAAATATTTATTTTTAGATAAAAATATTAAATTAGATTACTTTTTTTTATATTGAAAATATTTATTTTGATAAAATTATAAGTTATCTATTCTAACCAAATACATGTAAAATATTATAAATTTAAGAAGATAAATAAATATTTTAATTATTTTATGTTATAAAAATTTTGGCACACACCTTGAGTATGCTAAAATTGATGGCTTATAATTGCCAAGGCGGGTGCATACTATTTTTGCATATTCAAATCTTAACTGTCAAAATTAAATAGCAAATTAAATCTTAAACTTAGTATACTAAAGTTAAATAGTTAATTAATCCAATGGCATCATAATATAGATTATGAATTTGTAAATTTTGTGAAAAATATAACTATAACCTTATTAAATCATTATTTCTAAGGGATTATTTTGGAATATTGATAAAATTTGTATTCAAACTATCTTTTTTATGTTGAATTCTCCAATTTATCTTTCAAATTATATCATCAATTTTTGTTGTTGGAATGATTACAAAGACAAATCATGTAAATGAACAAAAATAATTTCTATTTTAGACATAAAACGATCTTTATTTTTATAATAATATAGATAAAATTTTTATTAGCCAGCTGATGCAATATAACACAATATAATACCATTGGAATAGCCAAATAGGATTCAATCCTTTATCCTTTAGTTTGCAATTTAAATTGAAATTTCAATTTTGCTCATCAATATACCCTATCATATATATATATATATATATACGTTTAATTAATTAATTAAATTTTCTTTTTATATAACATATTTTCTCTTTAAATCATAATCATCTATTTTTTATATGTAATGCATATTAGTTTGCATAATAAAAAAATTATGCAATTGTACCATTTTAGTAGAGAAAAAATATCATTTTTTCCCTCTTTGTATCATAATTATTCATGTTTTTATGTCATATATTAATATCAATACTATTTATAAAACACAGGATTTTTAATAGCTATTTTGAAATATTTCACAATAAGATATGATAAAATCAATTATATTTTATAAAATAAAGACAATATAGTTTATATTCTCTTTTCCAATTTTACTTCTTTTTTTCTCAATTATTTCACCTTATCAAAAATTTTCTTCTATTTATCCCGAAAGCTTAAAAATTCAATAATATGTACATTATTTGAAAAATTATTGATTGGAATATTTTCTTTTTTTTTCTCAATTAATTCAGCTAATGTAATGTTCTACAATCTACACTTCTACTAGTACTATATCACATGAATAGGATCCAATCTTGTGGTTTGCAATTTAAATTGAAATTTCAATTTTACTCATCAATATACCCTATAATAAATATAAGTTTAATTAATTGATTAAAAAAAATTTTTTCTTTAAATTTTAATTTTCTTTTCATATCACATTTTTGCTCTTTAAGTCATAATCATCTTTTTTATATATGTAATATGTATTAGTTCATACAATTAAAAAAATCATAAGCATATGTTTTTTTTTCTCTTTGTATCATAATTACATGTCAACATGTCATATATTAGTATCTATACTATTTATAAAACATAGATTTTTAATAACTATTTTGCTATATTTTGGTAATAAGATGATAAAATCAATTATATTTTATAAAATAAAAACAATATAATTTTATTTTCTCTTCTCCAATTTTACTTCTTTTTTTTTTTTTTTCTGAATTCTTTCACCTTATCAAAAATTTTCTTTTATCTATTCAAAAAACTTAAAATTACATTAATATTTACATTATTTGAATTTTGAAAAATTACAGTTAAACTTTTAAAATTTATTTTTCGATTCGATTTAGTGAAACTGAATAGAAAAACATAAAAGTCTCAGTTCGGTTAACTGAATCGAAATATCGAACCGAACCGAAAATTGATTTTTCTAAAAATAGAAAACCGAAAACCGAAGCTTGCTTCGATATTTTCGGTTCCAATTGGTTATGATTTTTTCTGAACACCCCTAGATGGAACCATAATATATATAGATATTTTGGATAATTTCATGAGATAAATGATGAGCCTTAAGTTTATTTATTTATTATCTTCTTCTTCTTCTTCATCATCATTATTTTTTAATGATTTCACCAGATAAATGATGAACCTATATAATATTCTTTTGATGATTTCTTGGAATAAATTATAAATCCATAAACTCAGTTTCTTGAATTTGCACGAATTGTGGCTGATCATCTGCTGCTTCGCTGCTCACTGTATTCGATTTATGAATGTGATTCGATCTTTTAGGTTTTCTGATTTTTAGTCACCTGATTTTTTGCTAAAGTCGTTTCAATCTGTGTTATTTTTGACAAATTGAAATGTAAATGTACGGTATTATTTTTTTAATCTTTTTTTCATTGAACTAAATTGGAATTTCGAAAATGATTTACATATGAAAATTGATTCCAAAGGCCTATGTCCGCTGGCACCAAACAAAGCCAGAAAACTGATTCATAAATAGAGTCCTAAACAAAGCTATTTACAGTTGCCTCCAGACAGCAAAAATAACAACAAAATAGATCAAATGTGGCCTGAAATACCCACACATACACACTGGAGATAGATTTTACAAGAGATTTAGACACTTGAAATGCACAAGGGAGTTGAATAAACATCTTTGCTTTCTTGCCAGAAAAGAATGATGCTATTTTTCTTGCTGCAATTATCTGCTCTTATGGATTTTGACTCTCAAACATGATCTTCTGTGTTGTACCTGAACATGGGGCTTGGGAGCTTGAAAATGCGATTGCCTAAACAAGGGCCCCTTAGAGCATCCATCTGGCTGCTAACCACAGCCATAATCTGCAAGCCCTCTCTTTGCAACGTAATTCTTTTTCTTGAGAAAAATTCTTCAAAATCCATTAGCATTTCATTCTCCTCTCTGTAGCAGAAATAATCACACACACACACACACACACACACACACACACACTTTAGGGTCTTGATACACAAGTCAAATTTCGCCTTAAATGCATGCCGAACCCTAATTGTATCAAAAATTTCTAAAAATAAACCAAATATTAAAATTGAATTGGATCATTTATCTAACATACAATATCAAAACAAGCAAATGAACTTTTAAGGGAACATTAGTCAAATCACTCTTAAAGTTAAGTGCAAAACATAAAGTTGGGTCGCCAAGCACAGTAAGCTCAACCCACCAAAACCCAAACATTATAAATATCAACTTATGACAAAAAAGGGGAGGGGTCAATTCATTTCTTACTCGGGCAAATTCTCTACGCAAATGTGCTCTTCAATCACAAATCTACAATCTACAGCATTCATTGTGAATTTTTTGCGAGACCTTTGGAGACAAATTTTGTCCACATCACAGCTAAACATAGGATAAATGCAATAATCCAAGGACAAAATTCTAAACCAGATTATGAAGAAATGTAATCTCTTAACACTTGTAGCTTAGCATCTCATTAGAAGCTGAATATTTATTGAGATATTTAACATCATATAATACACAATAATCCCTAATAGAAAATTTTCCTATTGAATTCTCGATAACGTTCCATGGGCAACCTATTGAAGTGATGAATGAGTGGAAAGTTAAAGGAACAAATACCTCATGATAAGTGAAGACCAACCATGACATCCTGTAGATGCAAGATACTCTATAGTAGCATTATGCAGTTTCTCAAGTTTCCTCGAAAATAAAATCAATGGCCACCCACCAGATTGAATTTGCAGGTACAATTTTCGGACAAAAATGTATTTCAAATAATCCACTTCTCTACTGATATCCTGCGAGGAATCTTCCTTGATCCTGTACCAAAAAAAGGCAGGTGTTTTCGTTATTCTTGCATTGACAGAAACATGTCTTTGCAACATAGACCCAAGTACTAGAGTCTTGCTCCTTTTTTCCACACTATCCATATATCCTTGTTAGAATTCAATCTACTCCATTATTCTAAATTCCCTGAATTAGCCGGAAAGGTTGGTAAATATGGACTTCCAGAAAGCAGAATTAGGAGAAAATAAGAGAAATTACCGATGGATCAACTTATAAGCAAACAAAGTTTCTGGCACCAAGTCATCAGCATCCATGAGCACAATGTCCCTGCCATCATCTTTTGGGCTAACACTCCTAAAGAAATCTTCAGCCATGCCAAGTGTAATGTTTAAGTCTTTTCTATATAGGCCTTCTTTTACATATAGTTTATCAACATCCTTGCAAATTGCAGGTAAAGAGTCAGCACCTAAACTATTCAACTCTGCGTGCAGAGCAAAATTCCTGCAGTAATCATAACTGTTCTTATATCTATACATCTCAAGAACTCCAGAATTCCTACTCTCACAAGAATGTAACATTATGGTCAATGCAACCAGCAGGGACAATAAAGATACTCCAAGTGTTACGAGTGCAGAAATAAAGACCATGGCGGCAAAAGATGACATGAAAATTCCAGCCTCGGTGTTATAATGGCTTCCGATTTCTGCAACAGACCAAAGATAACATTTAACATCTCATTTCATGCAAAGGCCTGAAATTACTATATAAATCATCGTTTTAATCTATTTTGGATCTTTTATTCCAATATGTGTTTCATGTCCTATTCCACTTACAGAAACATGCCAAGTATATTTGATCCACCTCCAAATGTTTTTATAAGAAAATATTTAGTACAGTTGGTATTATTTTAATGGGAAATAGGAGATGAAATGCCTATTGGAATAATTGATTTGAACAGGTTTTAATCAGGCATAACACCTTTGGCATTCACTCGTTGGCACTATTTTGTGGGGATGTCATACAAATAGAGCGTATTTTCCGACTTAGAAGACAAATGTTGTTATAAATATTTCAGACAACATGACTTCATATATAACTTTCCATTCCACCTTATACTTCACAATAATACAACAACTCTGCAACTTTTTGTTTGGCCAAACAAACTTACATCATAGCAGCTCAAGATAAACACCAACTGAAAGTCTAAAATCAAGACCCTATACTCAAACAAAATCTCATAAATATGATTAATTTTAGTAATAGTCATAGCTTATTAAGTGGACTTCAATCCAACTCAATCAAACTATTAAAAAGATGATTAGGAATTTAAGATTCATGCCTGGACCTCCTCTACTTGGAAGACTTTGAGCGGAGTATTCCCTCTCTATTTCATGTCCATAAGCAGACATTTTGTAAGAACACGTTATGCTGCAAGTTGTATAGATCAGAGTATCATTCGTCCAACAACTTTAACGCCCTTTTTGCTATTAATCAATTCGCCTGCATCAGCAATAACATCAACAGATCAATACACCAAGATCGTCGAAGTTTCTATGTTGCACCCCTCGGAACAAATCAAAACTGACCTGAACTTCATCAGATTCCCTCTAGCAGAAGATTACATTTTTTCAACGTCTTTCCCTGCAACACGCAAAAAAGACAGCAAAGTCACCACAAAAAAATAACAATTATAATATTATTAAAATACACATAACACACGTACCTCAAAATCGATCTCTCCTAAGATTGACTGTTAATCCCTTTTCTCAGGATACCATCCAGCTCCAAGCTGCCAGCCAATCAAGATTGACTTAAAAACTCCTCACCCCACCAAGAAAAAAATTAGGTCCAGAAATTACAGGTGCCCAAAACAACCGGTCAGTTGTAGAAGCATGCAATTCAAATGGGTCTTCTTTTTAACTTTCCCAAACTCGGAAAACTGGGAAGGAATAATAATATTCCCGTTAGAGAAATAGTTCGCTGAATGTGAAACGCTTCAAAAGTGGATGGGTTTCTCTATTCTGTTCGCAAATCATCCCAAGACAGTAACAGATTGCTGGCATGTGACCCACTTACATTGACAGCTAAGAGGCTCAAGAGAAATCTCAAATTCCTCAAAAAAGATTAAAATACTGAAATAACGTCATCAAATCAATATCTGATCAATCATGAAATCGATACAAAATTGAACAATTGTACAGTGATAAAGATAAACACTGAGACTTCTTTTTGTTTGTACAGATTGGATTCTTGATTCCATTATGGGGCGGCCTGTTGCGAATTGCGATGCGGAAAATGATGCCTATGAAATCCAATGACAGGGCAGAATAGTTATTGTAGAAGCACACAGTTTAATTTAAATTAGATGTTTAATATGATTAAATTAAAAAAATGATTTTTTAATATCTAAACTTCTATATTTTTCTCTAATATTTTTAAAAAGGATAAACATTAAAATAAATTATACATAGTGTAAGACTAGTAATAAAGGATGTATTGGATATTTTTATATTTGGCGGCTCTAGATACTATTATTTATATAATGAGTAAAGTATCAATTTATTCTTTATTTACTTTTGAGTGATTTATTTAAAATGTTTTTGTTTTTATTTTTAATGGAGTAACTACAATTTAAAATTTTACCATATTGCCCCTACTACTACTTTGTAGTGTTACAATTCAAGTGGTTAATATCTTAATTGATCTAATGAAATCATCCTCACATCTACACGTGCAAATATATAGATTTCAGCTCTAATAAGCTTTAAGTATGTGAAAAAAAAAATTAGTTTGACAATTGATTGATAAAGGTCATATAGTATTTTTATATTTCTGCAATTTTTTCTATCTTTCCATCTTCTTTCTATGATTGTATTATTTTTCATTTATTATTTTATTGTGTCAATAAATATATATATATATATATATATATTGATGAAGGTAAAATTCATTAATTAAAAGAGAATATCTGCAAGGGGATAACCCCATCACATAACACATTAATAGGCAAATCCTCCGGGGAACGCACTCCAATCCAATTAGCGAATTTTGCCCAAGCATCAAGATTATGGGTTGCTCTATTAGCAGACCTATTCACAAAACAAAATCTCCAAGATGGTCACATTTTCCAATAATTTTGGATTTCCTTGAGATTAAATTTTGCAGCCCAATTGACCACTGCAGAAGAGTTGTCAATAAATATTTTTGCGCACATATATTATATGTATATTAATTGTACTCTAATTAATAAATGTACATCCATCGAATATGCACCGGCCATAGTACCATAATTCACATAAGCAAATTGTTTTTATCCTTTTTTTGTTTTTGTTTTTTTGTGCAAAAGCATTATACCGTACCTATTTTGATGGAAACTACCTAACAATGTATCATATTCAAAACTTTTCACACACATGATACACCATAGCAAAAATTTCCTACAATAATTGCATTCATAGTAACATGGAATGGTGGAATGTAGGACGGACCCTTGGGCCACAAATACTGTCAGTTGAACCGAACCAAGGTATGCTTATCAAAACAAAATAAAATAAAATAAAATAAGAAATAAAACAAGCCAAGATATTATTGAACATATTAATGAAGAGAACTCCAACTTGGCTTGGCAAGTCCCCGTATACAGTACTGAGCATAATGAGCACAGCTCTCATAATTGATGGTTTAGGTTATAAGTCATGGAATTATCCATAAAAATCCATCCACCTTATCTGAATAGCCCTACAAATAGTAAATACTGTTTCAGTCGAGTGGTCTACGGCTCAGCGGAATTAGTCTCCCACATAATGTGGGAGGTCAAGAGGTCAAGAGTTCAAGTGCTAACGAACTCTTGATATGCATGTGTACAAATAAAAAAAAAATTAAGGCCTATTGCAAATATTATTTCTTTTAGGATTTATTTTTCCCTCACTATTTGATATGCAATTAAGTTGCAACAATACTTGTGAATAGCATATAGTATGCAATATTGAGATTGGTTTGATCTCGATAAGATGACAAAATCAAACTCTTTTGACGCTAGCTTACAAATACTGCAGTGTATTTTATTTATATAGCATTTTTGTACCGTGAATAAAATGAAATAATCTTAATAATGAAAAGAAAGGATTTTATATTTCGTATGATTTTTGTTATAATGATAGGATCATGAACAGACTGACCCCTTTTTTTCAAAATTAACCACATCTTCATATGAAAATGAAATTGAAACATCCATAATTATTGTGATACGGCTAAAAGTGGAAGTAACTAGTGAAGCTCGAAGCTTGATTTTTAGATTTCCAACCATGTTATTGTGTCCGCTTTGTATCTTGGCACCACTATCATTTATTTCAGTTAATTCTAGATCAAGATCAAGATCAAGAAATACATTAATCAACAATTTTAAAAATATTCCGATAATTCCCACCATCTTCAAATATTCAAAATCATTAATTTTCGAAATCTTATGCACAAAAGAAGATATCAATTTAATTTGAACCTCCATTTAATAAAAGGTGTTATTGCTAGTTAGAATTTTAAAGGACACCTTTGATGCAGCGAGTAAAATTTGGGAGAAGAGAAAAAAAAATCAAGTTGTTACACAAATAATTTGAATAAAAGAAAATTTGTACGCAACAAGCTTTAAAAACAAAGTAACAAACTTTCTCGTAGAGAGAAAAACCAAGGAATTCTTATTGCTCAAGTTGTGTTTGACAAACTACACATGTGAGTCAATTTATAGGCCTCTCAAAAAATTTCACTCCTCTAAAAGATAAGAATGTGAAAAATTCATGCTTATCTCTAAAACTCCTAACATCCTAAAAAATAATGTAAAATAATATCTAAATCTCTAAAGATAATGTGAAATTTGAAATAACAAATAATGTAATGTTTACTAAAAGGAAAAAAAATTCTAAAGGATAAGACTTCTTATGCTTCAAATATCTTCTAGTTGTAGAAAGTCTTTTAGAATATCACTTCAACCAATATTATCTCTATTTTCCGCATCAATTCTCCCCTCTTAAAAAAATAACTCTCTCTTGAGTTATTAGCATCTTTTGGATACAAAGGCTTATCAAATGGATGATAATGATAAATATCAACTACATTAAAAGTTCTGAAAATTCATATATTTTCTAGCAATTCTACCACATAAGCATTTTCATTGATTTTCTTCAAAATGCGATATGACCCATACTTCTTCGGCTGCAACTTATTGTAAGTACCAACTAAGAATCTTTCCTTCCTTAAGAATACCATAACTTCATCTCCTTCTTTGAAAGTTTGGAAACATTGATGCTTATCAGCAATTGCTTTATACTTGGCATTAGCTTTTTCAAGTTTTTGCTTGACCTTTGCTTGAATATCATATACTTGTTTTGCCATGAGGATCGTAGTTACACTCAATCGTAGGATTTGTGGAAGCTTGATCAAAGTCCAAAGCATGTCGAGGGCATTTCACATAAACAATATAAAAGGGAGATTGTCTTATTGTGTTGTGAACAAAATTATTATAAGCAAACTTAGTTTGGAACAAGGCAAAATCCCATTGTTTAGCTCTTTCTCCACATCCATTACAAACAAAGTTGCCCAAAGTTTGATTTAAAACTTCGATTTGTCTATTTGTCTATGGACATTTAGTGTTACTAAACTTTAATGATGAATCAAACATCCTCCAAAGGGACAACCAAAATGACTAAGGAATTGAGTATCCCTACCTGAAGTTATCGACTTAGGGATTCTATGTAAATGAATAACCTCATTGAAAAATAGCCTAGCCATATTAGAAGCATTTGTAGTTGTTTTGCAAGGGATGAAATGGGCCATCTTTGAAAAATGAGCTACCACAACACAAACGGAATCCATACATTGTTGAGTTTGTGGCAATCTAAGCACAAAGTCCTTAGATAAATCTTCCCAAATATGCTCAGGGACCAGCAAAGGAGTGTAAAGACTAGTATTTTAAGTCTGGCCTTTTGAAGTCTACAATGTATAACAATGTTGCACCAATCTTCCAACATCTCGCTTCAATTGTGGCCAACAATATATTTCTTCAACTGCGGCAGTAGTTTTATCTCTTCCAAGATGTCCAGTTAGTGCTCCTCCACGCAAATCTTTAATAACTTTCTGACATAAGGAAGTTCGTGGAAGACATGGTTTATTATCTTTCATAAAGAAACCTTTAGAAATATGAAAATCTTTAGTGGACTGCTTATGTTGGCACTTCTGCCAAATATTTCAAAATCTTCATCATCTTCATAATTATCTTTCAAATATTCAAAGCCAATGTTCTTGTAGCTAAGGGTTATTAATAACTCCACTCGTTAGCTCAAAACATCTGTGACTTTGTTCTCTACCCTAAACTTATGCCCAAGTTGACATGGAAATTTCTTCAAAAAAGTGATCCATCAAGCATGGATGTCCTGACTAATTTTTCTTTGGGCCCCAAGGTATTTTAAATCTTGTTGATCAGTACAAAGAATGAATCCTTTTCTAATGAGGTAATATTCCCAATGCTTTGAAGCTTGTATAATTGCATAAAACTCTTTATCATAAGTAGACCACTTCTATCGTGTTTCACTCAGCGTTTTGCTAAAAAAGCTACTGGTTGCATTTTCTACGAAAGATAGCTCCAACACCTAATCCGCTAGTATCACACTCTACTTCAAAGACTTTGTTAAAACTAGGCAAGGTTAGGATTGAAGCATTAGAATTGATGATATTGAAACTTCTCTCTGTATCTTCATTCCATTGAAACTTACCTTTCTTCAGGAGATCAGTAATGGGAGCCATGATGAAGCGGTGGTTAACCAATGTAAAAAAGTTGCCAACCCATGAAAACTCCACATTTAGGTATAGGCAATTCCCAAATAGCTCGCATGTTATCCTCATCAGCATGAATACAATCAGCACTAACAATAAACCCTAAGAATGGCAATTTAGATGTCACAAAGATATACTTGTTGTGGTCTATCTAGAGCTTATTCTGTTGTAAGACAATCAACACTTCTCAAAGGTACAATAAGTGTTCTTAAGAATAGTTATGTATTAGGATGTCATTAAAATTTACTACAACAACTTTCCTTTCATCAATCACATAAAAGTAATAGAAGTATTAGTTAAGTCGAAACATATCACTAACTATTCATATAGTTCATACCGTGTCTTGAATGTAATCTTCCATTCATCTCCTGGTCGGATTCTAATTTGATGGTATCCATTGCAAAAATTAATCTTTGAAAAGATAGTTGATCCATCTTGATATGTGTGGCATTTGTCCCACATTGGATTGAGATGAGGGTCTTGACCAGCATATAAGCGGTTGGACCCACTCCTCCATTTGAGGCACCTTTTTAGGACAAAACTCCCCGCTTAGCCCGGACGACATGTACCGAATGGTCAACTGGGCGTAGGAGGGATAATACCTTGGGGGGAGGCTGCCATGTGACGATAGATTCATGCATCATCATTTGGTGGCCCATGCAGGTCCGGGCGCCATGTAGCGAATGGCCTGTCAAGCCCTCCTTTGGGGGGCTGATGATATGTGTGGCATTTGTCCCACATTGAATTAAGAAGAGAGTCTTGACCAGCATATAAGCGGCTGGACCCTCTCCTCTCTTTGAGGCGCCTTTTCAGGACAAAACCCCCCGCTCGACCCGAACGGCATGTACCAAATGGTCAACTGAGCGTAGGAGGGACAATACCTCGGGGGGAGGCTGTCATGTAGTGACAGATCCATGCATCATCACATCTAATTGAACAAGCATATCATCTGATCAATGAATAGAAAACTTATATCCTGCAATGATCTTGTTGATAGCTCTGCTGTTTGCATATATTTGCCAACTTCCATCTTTCTTTGGTGTCAACAAATTTGGAACTAAATAAAGACTCATGCTTTCCTAGATATATCCTTTCTACAATAATTTTTTAATTTTTTCCCATAAAATCCCATTCTCTCTTGGATTCATGCAATAGTGTGGTAGGTTTGGTAAGCTAGCCCCAGGAATGAGATCAATATGGTGTTGAATATTGCGCATCCTGCTAGTAGCTCCTCAGGTATAGTATCTTTAAACTCTTCAAGTAACAAGTGTATGCCTGCAGGAAGTTATTTATTTGGCAGATCCTTCATAGTAGTTAAGATTCCCTTTACTACTAAGCAATGAACTAGTTGAGTTTCTTCATAGGCGGTGTCGAACTCCTCTAAATAAGTTATTATTAGGAAAGATTTACCTTTCACTTTAGAAGCTTTAGCTTCAAACATCTTATTTAGCGGCAACAAGGTTATCTTCACTCCATATGTCTCTAATCCGTATATGCTCTCCTATCCAAAATGATGCGCATTATTGTCAAATTGCCAATGTCTGCCTAATAGTAAGCAACAAATATCCATGTTTACTATGTCGCAATACACTTCATCTTTATATTTCCTTACTGAGAAAGAAACTTTGTAGCATTCTGTCACTTGAATGTTTTCCATGGCCTTGATCCACCTAATGTTGCAAAGATTTGGATGCTTTTCCATTACTAGTTGTAGCTTTTCAACAATACTCTTCTAATAATGTTTTCCTAATTGTCACTGTCAATAATTAATTCACAGATGTTATCATTAATAATGCATCTTGTTAGAAAAAATTGGTGGTATTGAGTTGCATCTCATTTCTTCGGTGCTAGCATAATATTTCAAACCACAAAAGTTTGACCATCCTTTAAATCTTCTCCATCATCATTACCATTGGACCTGCATATCACCTCATCTCCATCTTTAAGCTCTTTTTAAGTTCACCATACTCTACAAAGTTGATATCCTTTCTTTTTGGAGAGCAATATCTTGATTGATTACTATGGTAGCACTTTTTAGGAATCGACTTGGAGTATGAGTTCTTTTGCATTTACATTTGAGTCCTGGTCACCTCAAATTGTTTACTTGATTCTTAGTCATACATCTTCTTCTCAATTTCTCTTTGCAAGTTGTAAGTTGATGTATTTTGTTCTATACTTCCAGTGCTGACTGAAATCAATTTCTCTTAGAATGTTCTCTCTTTTTGTCTTATATCATCATCTCAGCCTTTAACACCATGTTTTGTGCTTTAGAGATATTTGCTAACATCTGCATGCCAATCTTGTCTTGAATTGTAAGTTTTAAACCCTTAAGGTATCTTGCTATTTGTTGACTATTTGACTCTATTAGTTTGTTTCACTCAGTAAGCCGCAAAAACTCTATAGTGTATTCATGTATAGATTTATCTCCTAGGTGACATCATTGATGTTGTAAGAATAGGTACTATTCATAATCTGGGGCTAAAAAATGAGCCTTTGGTAATTGCTTTATCCAATACAATGTTTGGACTCGTTTTTTTATCTTCATGCCTCCTTATATCTTGCAGACATTCCCACCAAGTAGAGGCAACTCCGTTTAGCATATGGGTTCTAATTTGACTCTACGCTCCTCAGGAATCTCCCAATAGCCAAAGAATCTATCTATTTCTACAAGCCAATCCATAAATTCTTCAATATTTAAATTGCCATTAAAGTATGGGAGATCTACCTTTAGGTGAAAATATTTATCTCTAGTAGGGTGTTGGATTCCTTGTCCTATATTAAACATCTCGATATATTCATCTTCTTTCTCTTTTGAATATTCCAGATTGGCATAATGATAACATTGATGAATAAGATCATGTCTAACTAGTCATGGTGCTTATGCAAATTCCATAGCTTCACGCCTTGGCTACCTATCTATGCTGAGAGCATCTATATGCAAATTCATCTCCTTTAATCTATGATTAAGAAATTCTCTCAATGCACGAATCTTCTCATGCAGAGTTGGGAAAATTTGATCCCCATTAACTATTAGGTTATTTTGCACACTACCAGTTACTCCTTCATTAGCTATCAAAAAAGGTAAAACTTGCTTCAATGCCAAACTAATGTTGGGGGTAAAATCTGAGAGAAAAGAATATGAAAAGAAAACCAAGCTATTGTACAAATAACTTGAATAAAAGAAAGTCTATACACGACAAACCTTAAAATAAAGTAAAGAATTTTCTCGTAGAGAGAAAAATGAAAGAATTCTATTGTTCAAGTTGTGTTTGACAAACTATATATGTTAGCATATTTATATAGGTTTCTAAAAGAATCCTAGTCCTCTAAAAGATAGGAATATGAAAAATTCATGCTTATCTTTAAAACTCCTAACACCTTAAAAGATAATGTAAAATAACACATAACTCTCCAAAGATAACATAAAATTTGAAATAACAAATAATGTAATGTTTACTTAAAAGGAAATAAGCAAGACTTATTATCTATCAAATTTCACCTATTCGTAGAAAGTCTTCAAGAAGGCCACTTCAACCAAAATTATCTCTATCTTCTGCATTAATCTTTTTGATTAATTAGACACATATCACATTCTAACTTTTAGCAATTTCAAATTAATAGATAAGTATAGTCATGTGTCTACATTTTTTCACCAGTACTATTAAAGACTAGCCCGATTTTTAGCTCCCAAAAAACATCTACATTTCTCACTCATATAAGCAACTCACACCATAAGCACTCTTGTAATCAAGTACTTTACCAATTTGTGCAGATCGATTATGAGCTTTTGCTCACCCTATTTTATCTTATGGGTACCAAGCATATAACTTTAGGATGATTAATGTAAGTGCTAATAATCATCCAATGATATACTTAGACTTATTGATGCCAAAATACAAAGTAATAACAAAAATTGAGCTGAGTTCCATTGTTGGTGATTTAATTTATGGGCTTGGGGCTCATTTCTTTAGACATTTGAAGCACTGGTCTTTGTAAGGCCGTATATTCAAGGATTTGCTAAATTTTGAATTAATTTAACAAATTCTATGGTGATCACCAATCAATCATTCATTATCTGACATAGTTGTTCTAACACTAATATGTCTAAATTTTCTATTATAAACTAGACGGTATGCTTTAGTCAATGTTATTTCACTATCACAATAGATCGAAATAAGTGACAATAACTTTGACCACAATGGAATGTTTGGAAAACAAATTCATTCCACTTCTTTTGCTTGTTAAAGTTATCCCAACAAATTCAACTGCCAGGGTACAATTCATTATAGAATGTTTTTTGGAATCCCAAGATATTGCACATTTAGCGTGTGTTTGGCTAATTTTATTTAAAAAGTCTTATAAGTTTTTACATCTTATAAGATGTTAGACTTTTTTTTTTTTTAAATAAAATTTAAAGTATTTGGATAAAATAATATTCTAGAGTTTATAAGAAGTTAGTAATGTCATTTCTATAATTAGTATGATTAAAGCTAATTTGTCAAGATCTTTAAAATAAGTTAGGCATTCCTTACTTTTTTTAAAAAAAACTCATAAGCTGATAACATCTTATTTTAAAAGGAGCTTATAAGTTCTTTTTCATTTTTTCACATTTTATAAGTTCTATAAGATGAGCCTATAAGTTCACCCAAACGCCCTTTTAAGCAATCATATTATCCTACTACTTGTTAAGACTAATTAACTTTTCAATGACAAAAGCAATGTCTTGCCTTCTACCAGTCATTGCACAATTAAGTATCTAATTACTCTTATATGATCAATTTGTGCGATTGTTCCATCTTTATTTGATACTAATTTTACACTGGAATCAAAAGATGGTAATAATATTTTATCTATTAATAGATAGTAATACTAATTCGTCCATTGATAGGCCTATAATTGTAACAAAAAATATAAAAACATGCATCTCTCTTCTTTCTTTGCAATTTTTTGAGTTTCTAATTATACTTCATTTTGTGTAGAGAGCATTCTATCTGATGATATAAGCAAAATTGTTTAGTGATTTTTGTGAGAATCAAAAAGGTTTTATTAATGTTTTGCATATCAAAATCAAATAGGATTCATTGTATCCTAATGGCTATTTTGCGGTCCTTATTGCACAGTAAGTGGTAGGAGTGAAATAAACCTTAAAAAAAATGGCTTCGATTTGTAGCACATCTTGAAATCATTTACGATGCAACCAATTGTGATTTTGATTCTTTTCTCCAATAATCTTAAGACTTATTTCCTATTGTAAATGGTTTCAACAATGAGATATGATGTTTACCAATAATTTAAAATTATATATCGATTTGATTATGGAAATTTTCTTTATTGGTAGAAGAAGATGCACTTCTTCGTCACTAATCTCAATGTCTTTTATATGTTAGTCCAAAAAAAAAAAAAAATGGTGATGATGGATGTTTGTCCAAACTCGTATGAGATAAAAATAGAAAAATAATGACTGTACATACTTTTCGAGAATATGTTTTGAGTGGAATACCCAATATGTAATTTTGTGCCCGTTGGCACGTGCCTACTACAAAGCAATTTTGAGAGAAGTTAGAGACCAAATACATAGTAGAAGATGTAAGGAATAAGAAGTTCCTTTTAATTAATTTAGCCGCTTTAATAATAATAAAATGCATGGTTGGTGATAGTTTTGTTATGGGTCAATTGCATGATGTGAAATTAATTATTTTCTTAATTAGTTCCACTCAATATAATTTAAAAATGCATGAATCCATCATCACGGCCTCAATCATTAATAAATTGCTTCCATCTTAAAAGGATCTCTTAAACATAAGAAGGAGGATATATCTCTTGAACAACTTAGTAATCAATTACCGCAAATAAGAGGAGATTAATCTTTTGGAGAATTCTAAATTCTCTAAAGTTCACGTAGTGGAGAATAGGGGTGCAATTGAATCGAGTCAGGTTGAGCTTGAAAATTTTTTTCAAGCTTGACCAATCTAAAATTTTAAACTCGAGCTTGGCTCGATAAAAACTCAAGCTCAGTTCAGCTCGCGTTGGTTCGATAAAGCTCAAATTGTCAAATAGGTTCTAAATAATTGCAAGCTCAAAATAAAAAAAATAGTAATATCATATATATTTATTAATAAATAAAAAATAATATTTAATTATATACTACTCGAGAGCTGCATGCCTTGCAAGCCTTGAGTCTAAATATTGATGGCTCAAAATTGATCCAAAATAGAGCTCGCGCTTGATTTAGCTCGACTCAAGCTCGCAACAATTTGAACTCGAGTCGAACTAGCTCAAACTTGGCTCATGAAGCTCATGAATCGACTTAACTCATTTGCACCCCTAGTGAAGAAGGCAAAATTTAGCAAAGCAGGCACATTAATCAAACATTAAGGAGAAAAAGGGGAAAAAAAAAACAACCAAATAAACCATGAAACCACTTGGCTAGAAATTCAAAAAAGAAAACGAAGAACAATCCTTGCTCTTATTATATAAAATGATTAAACTTGACAAAAATTATCCATATATGTAGATATTCATGGGTATCCAAAAAAAAAATGCAGTAATGAATCATATTTTTTCCACTCAATAAAATATAGATAATTTTACCCATCATTTAATTATGCATTATTTGTTACCCAACTTGCAGATACCCAAAGATAACCTATGAATAACCATAAATGAGGCACATCAAATCTAGCCCTTTGAAACAAATTTATTGTTTGCGTTTGGTTTAGGCCAAATCCAACAAATACTACATCTAATGACACCAATTTTGTGGCCGTATTATACTTAATCATAAGCATCCAAGAATATCTCTATCATCATATTATATTTTAAATACAAGCTTAAATAATTTTGGAATCTTTTAACGATTCTTTTAATGAAAAATAATTAATAAGGAAAAAAATTAATTTTCTACACATTAACTTTTCTGTACAGTTGGTGTAGTTTAAATTAATTTTTGTATTACTAAATTCAAACAAAATTTTTTTAATTTTAATATTTTCTTCAAATATTTTAAAAAATAAAATTAGAAATTAAATTTACAGTAGAGTAAGATATTAATAGAGGATGCAGGGGATATTTTTATATTTGGAGGGGAAAAATATTAATGCACATCTACTTGAGGTCAACAAATATTTATTGCCTAAAAATATATTGTGAAAGTATAATTTTGCGCATAATAACTTTTGGTATTGAAAAAATCAAAAGTTTTTCTTTGTAGTGATATATAATACCAAAATATCACATTGGCTTTGTGGTCTATATTGATCTTGACAGGCCTTTTGAATCTATTCTTTACCTATTTCTTTTTCAGTAATTTATTTTTGTATCTAATATGATTTTTTTTTTCAATCTGCTATTGAATTGATATGAATTCGATGCTCATAAATAATTTAATTGGTACTCTAATTTAATTATGATTACCAAAATGGTATCAGCTAAATGATCTCTATTTTTTTATTCTTTTTAATGAAAAAAATATTGTACTCCTAATACTATTATTGTGAAAACTACCAAACAATTTATCAACTTCAAAGTTTTTTAATATTTTATATACTTCATAGTAAAATATCCTACAATAATAGTGTGCGCGGGCAACATGGGAGGGAGGAACTTAGAACCCTCTGACGTGGACCAATCCACCCACAAATAGTGACACTTGAACTGAAGCCAAGATATAATTATTTGACGTATTTATGAAAAAAACTCCAGCTTGGCATGACAAGTCCAAGAGATACTAAGGATAATAATATCAACAACTCTCATACTTTGTAGTTCTCTCTAAATTAAATTGTATGTTGTCAAATGGTATATATTTTACATATATATTTATACACACACATTAAAATTTCTTTAGAATTTGAATTTTAAATTTTGTTTTGAAAAAATACAAAACTCAGTCAGTACTATAAATAATAAATTGATGTGTTGGTCATGAATATGCAATAAAAATTATATTATCATATGATCTAAGATCTAGATATCTACAAACTATCAAGCACTATTATCCATAACTCATAGGTTATATGTTATAGCTTGCACCAAAGTTTGATATTTGTGATGAATTTTTATATTCATTTATTTCAAAGCAAAACATATAAAAAATTGTTGATGGATCACCGATGAAATTTTTATGGTTGAAAAAACTCTCGTTGTAAATTATTTTTCGTCCAATTTTCGATTGATGCTTTCGTTGAAAATTTCCATTAACTTTATGATGGAATTTTGACAATGCTGAACTATCAAATTTTCATTGTGTTTTTGATAATTTTTTTTTGCTGAAAATTTTTATGATGCGGTTCCTTCAATTTTTAAACAGCTTTTTTTATACTTTTTTGATTTAATTTTTTACAGTTTTTGACAAAAATTAGATAGATTTTTGATGGATAATTATCAAAATTATTATTTATTTGTAATCATTTCAGTTGCAAGGTCCTTGACTTTTCATAGAAAATTTATTATTTTTTAAAAATATTTTGAAAAAAAATTATTTAGTTACACATGTAAACTATTCATATGTTTTGGATACAAAATAATATACAATTATAATAAAAAAATTTAGGAATAAATGAAACTATAATTTAAAACAAAATGTAATTTTATAAGTAAAAGTTTTAAAAGTTATAGTTTTTAATTACAAAAGTCAACAAAAAAAAGTCCTATCTAGTGGCCGCTAGCATGAGCATCATTATTGAAGTCGAAATAGTCATCCTGCTTGGTGCCATGTTGATGCTGATCATGCTCACCCAACTGTAGCTGAAGGTTTCGATGGTAGGTTGGGGTTGGGGGCTGGCTACTAGAGCCTGGCGACATATCCCTTTACTTGACTAGCTAAGCGATCAAATGCACCTAGCTACTTTGAGACATGCTCTGTATATCATCAATATAGGCCTGCAAGTGGGCCTCCAACTAGGCTATAGTTGATGTACTAGGCTCCTCTCGAGGCACGTTGGTGTAGGAGGACGATTGTTGGTAACTTAACACATAAATCCACCCCTTGTTGGGGTCACCCAAAGTCTATGTCCACAACTTATTCTAAGATTCTAGGTCTTTACATTGCTCTCAACACCTTTTGGCTAAGATTAGGACTGCAAGGCCTGTTGGAAGCTCTTCACTGCTAGGTCTCTGCACTGTTCCCAACATCTTCTAACTAAGATTGGGACTACAATGCCTGTTGGAAGCTCTTCTACAAGGAATAAAAATAAATATATGAATATAATATAATGTAATTAAAATGATCTTACGCTATATTTAATAAACTTATAGCAACTCTTCTCGCCCTCTTGTCCACCCAACTGCTATTCACCCACCTCTAATGGGTACAAGCAAGAACCTCGTCCATCATTGGTGGATTTTGCAACTCCTGATCCTACATAGGGAATAAGAGAACAAGAATTGACATAAGTAGGGTATATGTACATAATACTAAGCTACAATAATTATAAGAAAAAAAAATCGACAGAGACTCCCCTAAAATCTATCTTTACGAAAAGAATAAAAGCTCATGAACCACTAAAGGAAGTATAACACTATATCATTTGGGAAGGGCAACAATCCTTCCCCATCAATCAAAATATGAATGAATAATAAATGGGAAAGGCACCAACCTATCTCCATCAACCATGCCATGCAAAGATTATAAACATAAGAGAAAGCAATATAATATTTACTACAAGAAAATTGGCATTTAATGGCACTAACTTGGTGACATTTTATAATATAATGACACAAAAAAGTATTACAGTGATAGTTATAAAAAATGCCACTATAATTTAATATTTAGTGGCATTTAATTATTAAATGAAAGACAAAATAATGACATTTGATTGAAAATGCTAAGATAAATGTATTTAAGAGACATATAACTAGTATCACTATTTTTTTTTAAATACCACTAATATGTAATTATAGTGTCATTTCAAGAAAAATGCCGTAAGGTATTTAGTGATATTAGCTTAGTGGTGCATATAGTGTAATGACATACAAAAATAATATGGTGATGGTAAAAAGAAAAAAGAAAAATTGTCACTATTATAAAATATTAAGTGGCATTTGATTGTTAGATGACATGTAAATGGTGACATTTGATTAAAAATACCAACAAAATATATGATTTGAAGGCATTTAACTAGTGCCAATAATTTTTCTTAAAATGTGTCACTTATATTTATTTGTAGTGTTACTTAGAAAACTACAACAAAATATTTAGTAATACTAACTTAGTGACATTCGGTAATGTAATGACACACAAGAGTAATATGATGATAATTGTTGAAAACTGTCACTCTAAAACAATATATTAGTGGCATTTGATTAATAAATGACAAAAAAATAGTGATATTTGATTGAAAATGCTAACATAAATATATTTGCAAGGCATTTAAGTAGTGCCACTAATTTTTTTCTTAAAACTTACCACTCATATTTATTTCTAGTGTCATTTGTAAAAGATACCATAAATTATTTAGTGGCATTGATTTGACACCGTTTTACAGTATAGTGGTACATTATAATATAGTGATAGTAATATTACAGTATAGCGGCACTGATTTTTTATTACTATCAATCCCTCGGGACACAAATCTACCTTGCCAGAACTGTAGGATAGGGGCTCTAATCTTTCCCCATCCAATGCCTAGCCAGCTGAAGAATGGACTACCAAGGATGCTGCTACTACTGATGAGGAATGATCGAGTAGAGTGGTAGGGGATGGCTGAGTGCGAGGTGGAGTGATAGATGGTGA
Organism: Jacaranda copaia; assembly: GCA_014898725.1. Taxonomy (NCBI): domain Eukaryota; kingdom Viridiplantae; phylum Streptophyta; class Magnoliopsida; order Lamiales; family Bignoniaceae; genus Jacaranda; species Jacaranda copaia. The sequence continues at coordinate 848,020 of JACGDI010005557.1, forward strand.
TGGAGTGCTTGTTGGTGAAGTGGATGGTGGCGGGGATGAGTAATGTTGTTGTGTGTGTAGATATGGGGAACAATATATGGATGGCCTCATAGCAGTAGAAGTAGACGAGGGAAGAATACTGTGGCTTCTAGAAGGAGAAAGGCATGGGGCAGGCATAAATTGATGACTAATCAATGAGGCGGTGGGAGATTGGTCAGCTGGCAAGTGTGTGTAATGGGTTGGAGAATTCGTCTCCCCACCTCGATTGATGGTAGGGAGATAGAAACCAGACTAATCTACCATTTATAAAACAAAAATAAATATCACATAAAGGTAATAATTAATATTATTATGATAACATAATATTTAATCATGTCAAATGAATAAGAACAATTAACAACTAGACTTGATAAGGCGCACTAGTTTTCATGGAAGTTTAGATAGAATATATTATTCATTCATCTGATAAATACTTTAACCTTTTTACCTACCTGAATTCATTGATGTCATAAGAGGACAATAATAAGAGGCCTCCTTTTATGCTCTTTTTCTAATTAAAAATTATTTGGTTTGGTAATTATGTAATGACTCTTTGCCAAAAATGCAAGTACTATGGTATAATAGGCTATATTGGATAGAATATACTTCATTTTTACTTAAACTTTTAGTTAAAATTGAAGTTTAGATATACAAAATATATCATTCATTCATCGAATAAATACTTTATTCTTTCTATCTACTCAAAATTGTGGTTTTAATAAGAGGATAGTTTTAGTGGTCCATTGACATTCCAATCCTTGATTGATTGGCATTTACAACAACATACTCGGGTAGACAAAAAGATTGAAGAAAATTTCTAATGAATGAATGAATTTTTTAATAGAAATTTTTATTAGAGAATGTATTTGGCTATTAACCAATTATAGGAGTTGGAGACTCCTACAATGCTCCTTTTCTAAACAAATATTATTTGGTTCGGTAATTATGTAATGACTCTTTGCCAGAAATGTCGATATTGTGGAAAATTATATATTCTTTGATCATAAATTGAAAATTCACTTGAATTTTTATGAGTCATTACATTTGTCTTTGTTGGGATTTTTAGAATAACATTGTGAAGTTGAGATGATGAAATTTTTATTCTTTATATTTCTAACTTTTGAAGATCATTGAGATAAATGGGTTTGAGATGAGTTTGAATGGGGAGTTGGTTAGTATAATAAGCTATACTGTAATTAGAGGTTTTGAGATAGAATATACATCATTTTTACTTAAATATCTAATCATTTAAGTTTAAAATAATTTGTAAGATAACCATTTAGAATAAGTATGGAATTCAGCTTTGTAAGCTACCTTGGTTAATATTTTAGGTAGTCTAAGTTATCCAATATGATATTTTTTGATTATTTAGCTTGAATAGTATTTCTTTATGATCTCAACATTAACTATTGTTTCGTAAGCTACCTTGGTTATTTCGAATAGTTTGAGTAATCTTATAAGTTATCCTATACTTAATTCTAAACTAAAAGTCCTCGTTTATTTTGAAGGATTGTGCATAATAAATACACAATCCAAGCAATCCAATCACTTGATTTAGGGCTGTCAATGGATCAGATTTTAATCTGAATTCAATTTGAATTTTAGAATTTTTATCCGATTAAAATATTCGATGAATAAGATCCGATTATAAATATTCATAATCTGAAATAAGTGGATCGGATATGGAATTAAGTAATTTGATCCGTTGAAGATTCGAATCCGAACTTTAATAATTTTTTATTGAATTAATACTCTTATATATAATATTAATAAAGATTTTAAAATAAAATCTGTAAATTATATTTACCTAATATATATTAATATTTATATTATGCTATTAATATTGAGTTTTTAGCCTCAAAAAATAAGAGGAATATTGATAAAATATCAAATATAATAATATATAATAGTTCACATATGCATTAATATAATGCAAAAAAGGGTTTAGTATTCAAATATTTAACTTTGGGACTAATATATGATAAAAAGTTGTTAATAATTTAAATATAACGTAAATTTTACTTTATAAATACAATATTTCTTACAATCCAAAATGGAAGAAGAAAAAAAGAAAAAAATATTAAATCATATCGGATTTTATAATAGAATTTTGAATATCTATCGGATTTGAATATGGTACTAAGTAACAAAGATCTTATACGATATCAAGCTGGATATGAATCTTGATAATCGGACTCAAATATGATTGATCCAATTTAAATCTTACTCATTGACAGCCCTATCTTAGTTAGTATACTCGAAGCTTGTGACTAATAAGTGACCCGGTATTTATTATGATTAATTCCAAGTGATCCTATAAGTTATCCTAACATGCATTTCTATACATACTAACATACAAAACTAATTAAATAATTCCAAGAAACCAACATGCATTTTCTAAATGTACTAAAATACAAAAACTAATAAACCAACATGCAATTCTAAAAATACTAACATACAAAACTAATTAAATAATTCCAAGAAACCAATATGCATTTCTAAACACGCTAATATACAAAACTAATTAAATAATTCCAAAAAACCAACATGCATTTCATAAACATACCAAATACAAAACTAATTAAATAATTTTAATTTCAATAAAACAATATGCATTTTATAAACATACCAAAATACAAAACCAATTAAATAATTTCAATAAACCAACATGCATTTCTACACAATTATTGGAAACCAAGATACATTTCTAAATAACTAACTTACAATTATTAAAAAATAAATAAAGATATAAAAAGTTAAGGAAACTAGTTGATAGCTTGGAGGATGGTGATGATGTGGCAATGGGGTGTGTGAGTAGGCGGCGACAGTAGTGGCGCGGTAGAGGTATGGTGGCAAGTGTGTGTGGGTAGCAATGGGAGCGTCGGCAGTAACAGAGGACGGCAAGGGGCCAAGTGGGAACGTGCGGGGCAAAAGAAAGAAATGAGGAAAAGAGGAAGAAAAAATGCGAGAGAAGAAGGGAGGGCGAGCGATTTAATTGAATTTTTCAACAGAATTTTTATCGAAAAACAAGTTTTTTAAAATTAGATAAATTTACTTTTCCTATGAAAAAGAAGTCGGAAATTTCCGACAGAATATATTTTCCGACGGTCTTTCAACGAAAAATCCATAGGATATTTTCGCTATAAATCCCCTCCAAATTTACAGACTATTTTCCAACAGCATTCTGTCGGATTCTCAATGAATCCTATTCCCTCGAAAATTTTTTGAAAATTCTTCGAAAATTTTTGAGGAATGCATCCGGTCGAAAGAAACAATGTTGTTTTTTGTATTGTCCGTAGAAAACTCACTGCTGCAGTGGGAAAAAGATGGAGAGCAAAATTGGGCTAATATTAGAGGAGATTTCAAGAATGACAGAAAAGCAATCGGAGCTATCACAGGCGCTACAATCACCTTACTTATTTCAAGACAAGCACAGATAAAACAATCTTTAGTAAACAACAATTTTTTGCCTAAATTAAGCCAAAAGGAAAAAATTATGTAGTATTAGAATTAAGAATATAAAACAATTTCTTCACAAGAACTACGAATAAGATAAGGGTCTTAATTTGTGCCATAGGAATTCTGAAATAAGAATGTCAAAAATTAAAGCATAGCATATACTTGTTAATTTAACAAACGTTCACGTATTACTGAAAAAAAGCTAGTGAAGCTAAAATGCAATATCAAAATTCTCGTAGAATTAAAAATCATACAAGCGATCATTCCAAAGAATTGTATTTTAATTTCCTCATATAATGTTACCTACTTAGAGATTTTATTCCATAATTTATCAAATTTCAGCTTTAATTCTTTATATTTTATAAAATTATCATATTTCAACCAATTTTATCAAAAATTCATAATTTAGCAAGAATTGATAACATAGCGTGCTGAAGTTATGGTTACTCATCATTCGGGCACGTCATGCTATTAGTTCCATCCAAATCATGGCTTCTTGACAAAATCAGGTGAAATGTGCCAATGTTATGAAACACACACGATGACCAAATGTGCCGATACGACACAAACTTCAAAATAGGCAAAATTATGAACAAAGAAAAAAGCAACTTTCCCTCGTTAGCAAATTAGTTCAATTGTTTAATTGTTGTTGTATCACGAACACACACACACACACAAAGAAAAAGAAAAAAAAAAAAAACAGTGACAAAATCCTCATAATTAATCAATCCTTAGGAACGCTGTGCATGAAGTTATATGTCGTGAAAAATCTTATACAACATTCTGTCCAATTAAAAGACCTCTGGATCGTCAGAATCTACAACAGTGTAGGCGCACACTAGGAGTCTCGGGTTTTTGTGATTCGGGCATGTGAACCGGGCTGCCTATCCATTCAATACTCAATCTGCATGTAAGCGCAACACACATATATATATATAGCTGCTGCTGTTAGTTAAAGATTCAAACATTAATGCTAATATATTTATACATACCGGTTAAGAATTTGTTAAATTTGAAACCCAACCTCATTATTTGTACATGAGACTGATAACATGGGGCCAAAGGCCACTTGGCTATTGCCAATACACACACGCGCGCGCGCGCGCGCGCACACACACACACACATATATATATATGCTGGTAGAATATTTTCCTTAAACTCACATTGGGAAGGCGAAGGAGCTTTCACTGGTATCCGATAAATTAGAATCACAAGACTCAAAAGAGTCCATTTTGCTTGCATTTGGCTGCTCAACATGAGTATTAATCTCTATTATTTCATCCTTGGAAGGGCACTCACTGTCCATTTCCTCGCTCCCTTTTCCATCATCCTGTCAAAAATGAACCGAAAAATTGAAATAAATTGAATAGTGGAGAAATTAAAGTTGGTAAAACATGCATAAAATGATGAGCTAGGAAGCACTCTACTGATTACATTCTCATCATACGATTTGCCTTCATTTATCATGTGGATGGCACCATCCTCTCTGAAGCAGAAAACTATGTAATCCTCTTCCGCAAAACGTGGCTCGGCCTGGCTCACATCTTCTGCTTTGTTCCGTTCACGCACTTCACTATTATTTTGTGAAGAACTCTGAACTGATTCTCCTCCACCGTCTTTGCGCGTTTTCTTGACAACATGCATTTTTCCGTTTGCGTTGTGGCCTTCTCTGGCGCCTTTAGATTCGAAAACCATGCTTCCGTTTGACGTATGAGGTGGTTTAGTGCTGTTGAAGATGTCGGGTTCTTGCTCTAAAATGAAACACATAAAAGGGGTTGAATTAAAGCATGTATATCATGTAATCTATTTATATGGAGGAGCAAGACTTTTACCTAAAGGAAACTGGCAAGCATAGAAACATGATGCTAAGTCTCTTACTCTACATCGAACGAATCTTGGGATTGTGCATCGTGAGCTCATTTTAAGCCGTAGGTTTACACAGTGTTGTAGGCGCAGTAGATGTATCTTTTTCTCTTTATTTTGTGTGTGTGAAAATGAGGTGTAATGGAGGTGAATGGAGAATGTTAGGAGTAAAGAATGAGAGAGGGGGAATGACAAATTTAAATTTGAAAGAAAGAGAGTAAATTTTCCGGCAGTTACAAGTGGTGGAGCAGTTATGGCTTGGCATGCATGGAATGTGAGGTAAATGTGGAGAAACTTGAATGTTTCTTGATCCGTGGATAGATACAGCTTGTGTTTTTGACTTTAACTTGCTAATCTATCTTTTCTGTTTATGAATAGAAAAATTATATATGAAACCAAAAAAAAAATAGAAACTTGGCCATTTTTTTGAAAAGAAATTTTCTAATAGATATGTACGTTGAATTCTACTAATCTGAATCTGCAAGTTAACGCTAGCATTGGATCCAGTACGCTGAATCTACTCCATAGACTCAAACATCTTGTTTTCGATAGGGTAGAGTACAAATTAGAGGCTAATATTTGAATATTTTGAACTCTATATGTGTCTAATTTGGCTCATCGGTTAAATAAGGTACAATGACTATAAGGTTTTGTTACACCAATATTCAAGGTATTCTACCCAAAAAATTAATATCCTATTTAGGGGTACAATTGAGTTGAGTCGAATTGAATTTGAAGAAAATTTTCAATTTTGAGCTAGATGGGTTTAATATTTTGAGCTTGAGTTCGGCTCGAATTTTCAAGTGAGCTATAAATCACAACGAGCTCAATTTAGAACTTGAGTTTGAGATCAAACATAAAATAAAATAACAGTAATATATATTGTTAATATAATAAAAATAATATTTTTTATTATTCACCGACTCGTAAGCTAATTTGTGAACTTCGAATGTGTAGATGACTCGTGATCAGCTCAAAATAGAGATCGATCTTGACTCAACTCAAGTCACGAGTCAATTCGACTCATTTTCACCTCTAATCTTGGTTAATGCCTAGTTGATTAAAGGCTCTTTCTAGGCTAGCAATAGCACTATTATGGCATGATTGGTATGCATGAATGAATTGAGAATGGAATGGGCATTCATAAGGCCATAATCAGTATAATTTAGGGATAGGGATGTCCATTCCCATCAAAATTTTCATTCCCAAAAGGATGGATTTAACCATTCCTTCTTTCCCTCATGGGTTTAGTTATTCCCAATTCATCGGGAATGAACTTATATCACTAAAAAATTTAACAAAATATTTTTATATTTAAGAAAAAAAATCTTCACTTTGCAAACATTTGATCTTCACTTTATTATAAATTATTATAAAAATAAAAATAATAAATAATAAAAATAATATAAAAAAAGTAGAAATATCATCGATTTGGTCTAAGCTAATGAAATGTATATATAGTTTAAAATATTATTTATGTCTGCATATCTTCTAATGATTAAAAAAACATATAAAAATCTAATAAATGAAAAGTTGTTCATCCTATCAACAACTCTTCAAATTAAACTTATAAAAATGTACACTAAATCGTTCTCTTATCACAAAAAAGTTAAGTACTCTAGTTATAAAGTATTTTATAATTTTTTAATTATATTTCATCAAAAAATTCAAAAGAGCTAATTTTAAAAATAATAATTTTAAACGAATTGTGTTTATACTTTTTTGTGTAAACATATGTAACTTGTTGACAACATATAAAATGCATATATTTACTTATGTAATTTGAATAATATTAAAAGTAATATTAAAAATGCATAATAATAAACTTACTCAAAAAAAATTACGATAATATATAAAAAATATTTTACTAATAAATATTTTTATTTTAATAATTTTTTACAAAATAGTAATTTGATTATTTAAAAAAATCATTCCATTTATATTGGTAATTCTTATTTACCAATCATTAGAATGGAATCAAGAAAGGAATGATGATTTCATTCTTTTCTCATTCCTTGTACTTACCAATTATAAAATAAACTTTATTAGTATCATTTTTTCCCCAACTTCATTTCATTCCATTCTCACTAAAATCTATTCCTTCGTACCAATCACCACCTTAAGATGGAAGTGCATCGTGGAAGGAAATAAGAAGAAACATGGAATTTTTGTGGGAATACTACAGTTAAAAATGCCACTTCTCCAGTCGTTTGTGCGAGTGAAAATCAGCTGTATGTTTGGATTAAGAAATTTAATTAGAAAAAAATAAAAAAAAATAGAAATACAGTGCAAAAATTAAAATATAAAATTATATCATTTGAAGTATAGAAAAGAAAAAAAAATTCTTATGTTATGTTTGAACCAAGAAATTCAATTAGAAAAAAGGAAAAAGAAAATGTGAAAATGCAAAATTAAATTATTTAAAGTTTGAGAAAATTTACTCGTTAAAATTGAGATCCAAATTTCCTCGGCCTAAGATAGACAACAAAGATGAAAGTATTTTCCAAATGCTAAAGGCACTTGGATGAGCTTATAATGAGCGGGCAGGCAAAGTTGTTGATATTAGCTAGCCCGAATGAGTAACATATTGATTGCGTGAGGCATAGTTGTGTTGAGTAATTGAATTGTTTCGCCCTCATAAAAATTTAAGTTTGAATTTCAAAAAATTCTTGACGCACGTGCGTAAATAAATTAAAAAAAGTATCCTTAGCAGTAGCCGCAATGATTAAAACTTCATCCATCCCAACAGGTTGAATTGATAACTCCAGTTCAATTTACTATTTCATATTATAGACAAATCCTAAATATATAAAATACTTTTTTAAATACTAAATATGTAAAATATTCTATTAAATAAACCCTTGAGTGTGAATTTTATCTTTAATTCATGTTATTAACTATCAAATACACAAAATTCTCTTTTAGATAAAGACTGTTTTTTATTCACTTTTTAGATAAATACTTGAGTGTTGATGAGATACATATGTTCTCTATTTTATATTAGTTAGCGCAGAACCCAAATAATTGGAGAATTAGAAGGAAGTTGACATTTACAACTAAATATTGACTTGTTCAAATGAAATTGGGATATTTGTAAGTTATTTCCAGTTGTTCTTTTTATCATCTAACAAAACTTTTTGAAATATAAAATTATGTATCAATGGATCTAACACTCAAACATCAGTGTAAGAACCATAATTTATTTGTATGGGCAAATCACATAATTAATCTCTGAAGTTTTGCAAGAAGATGTATTGAAGAATTTGGAAGTATGATGATCCTAATTGCGTGCAAGAAAATCCTTAAGATGATAATTGCCCCCATTGTTTGTGTTGCAGAGACTATGACCCAAAAAATTGCAGCCATCACTCTGAAATTCTTATTTTAGAATTTTCTTTTGATGTTGAAAATAATTGAGAGAGTATGAGAATATTTTGAGAGTAATAATGCCTTTTTTGAAAAGTATGTAATTAATTTTTGTGGACTAATTTCTCTTATATAAGGTTACAACAACTATTCACCACAATTATGATTGTTAGTTTAAACAGTGTATTGATTTTAATGGTATTGTCTTTTCCTAATAGTCATATGTTTCTGATTAAAAACGTAATTTAAATAATTAAATAAATTACATACTTAATTAAACTCCAAATTTAAATATAATTTGAATTTAATCCAATCCACGTCGTGCATGTGCTAAGTGCTAAATGTTGATTATTAAATATATATTAATATCCAAAATCTATATATATATATATGTAATTCTCATCCACTTGGACACTCTCCAAAAATCTTAAGATAATTTAAAAGCTTAATAGGAGATTCACCTAATAAAAGAATTCTCTTTGTCTTGTTTTTTAAATGTGAGATTGAAATATCAAAAGAATTCTCATATCTTCTCCACTTAACATACTATCTAAAAGTCCTAATTAATACCAACAATTTTACTCTAAAATCACTTTAGTCTTTAATTTTCAAAAATCCATCTTTTAATCCCTATTGTTAATATATTGTTTCATTCTAATCATCGAAACCACTCTCCGGTGTTATGTGATTGCAAAATTGACCATTTTTCACTCTTTTTAAGGAAAAATTTTCAAATTAAGGTTTTTATGTCCTGCTTTAGTCCTAATTTAAGATTTTATGTTCCACTTTAATTCCTATGTCACCTTGTCTTTTCTTTTCTTTTTTTAAAGAAAATACTGCTTTTTATCCCCTATGAAAATAGAAAAGAGTTAAAAAAATCCTTATGAGAAAAAATAAACAAAAAACCTCCTTGTGTTTTGAAAATTATGATATCGCCTCCCACTCCTGATTTGCTTCAATTTAATCCTAATTTTAACATCTACAGGCTATATTATCCTTAATTATTTCATATATTTTTAATTTAATTTAATTTTTTTAAGTATATTGTTATATATCTTCTTCCATTCCCTTTAAATATAGAAACTATTTTTAGTTTTTGTATTTTTATTTCTCTAATTTGTTCTACTTTTTTTATTTTTATATATTTTTATATAAATATATAATATATACAAATATATAATATATTTATGTTATATGTATATATATTTATAATATATTATATGATATGGGATCAGCCCATGAGGCCTAATAATGTCGTTGGGCCCAATCGATACCAAGGCCTCCTTCGACCCTAAAGGTCGAAGACTAAGCTTCCTCTAGACCAAGGGGGTCGAAGCCCAAAACTTAGAGTTGACCTAAGGGGTAGACTAGCAAAGTAGAAGCGTTAACTAGTCAATAATGATAGTCTCTATCACCTATTACACCACATTAAATGTACTTCAACCACCAACCTGTTTGTATTAATTGGTGTGACGGCGCGTCACCTTCTCCATTAATGCTCGCGCTTCCACATTAATGGCTGTATGGTTTTTCCCTTCATTGGGCTGGACAGTTATGAAGTTGGAGTTTAGGTTGAAAAGACCTAAATGTCCCTATTTTGGAAAACAAGGTAAAAGGCACTTTAAGGCGAAATCTGTCTTTTTATCCCTAGGTGAACACTATACAAGGGAATGCATTTTCACACTATGAGACTGTTACTTTGTCCAAGCATCCTCAGGTTGATTTGCTCACTTAACCATCGAAGGGTCATAGTCGAGGACCTTTTTGGCTAGTCTGACGTTTGTTCCTTGGTTGTAGATTCCACCTCACAACTACTCAGATTATCTTTTAGGTCGAAATATTGTGGAAGTCGAGATCCAAAAGCATATCACACCTAAAATAACCTCATCATTATATATTTGTATATAATATATATTAATAAATAAATATAAATATGTACATAAACATATAAACTATATAATTATATTTGTATAATAATCCCTACCCATTCCTGCACTTGCACCACTCACCTTCTGCAACCCCCATCCCCACCCTTACTCAATAGTGGTTGGCCATGACAGTTACCCCTAGCATACTTGCTCCTTATACAACACACTTTTACAACCCAATCCCAACCCCAACTATTCCGTCCCCACCTAGCCATGCAGATGCCTACCCAAATGGGGCCATGGTAGTTATGACAATCGCCCCGCCTTGAAAAACAACAATCATGGCTATTGTCTTCAGAGCTATCATGGTCGTATCTTCAATGTGGCCACTGTTATTCATGTCAATAATCCATTCAAATTGTTCTTAAAATATTTGTTCAATTACTTGAAGAGAATGAATATCTGTGACATTAAATCAATTAATTATATATGTTAGATTGATCGAACCAAAAACTAAGTATAAAAATACATGTGCCCCCTAGGGCAGTGTGGCCTCAATACATAGTGATACTTGTAGATTTAAGAATGGATAACTTCAATGAATAGCATAAAAAGTGGCATAATTTCTGCTAATTAAAAAGCATTTGAGTACTTTTATCAAGTAATTATTCAATATATTAAGAAAAGTAGTTGTTGCCATAAGAAGAAGAAGAAGAAGAAGAAGAAGAAGAAAAGAAAAAGTGATACACGGACTAAAGTGGAACATAAAATCTTAAATTAATAATTTTGCCCTTAAAAAGGTCAAAATTGATCAATTTTTTTGATTAATATTGCTAGAAAATGGTTCTCACTTTTGAGGACTAGAATGAAATAATATATTAACGTAAGAGACTAAAAAATAAAGTTTTGAAAATTGAGGACTAAAGTAATTTTAGAGTAAAACTTTAATGTCTAATTATGCGATTTGTCCTATCCGTATTTTATGTCATTTATGTCTAAGGAAGTCAATTCAGATCCTCTAATTTAATGATGTTTTATTTTTAATTCACATTATAAACAATCATCAAGTTATGTGTTAAAATTTTCCGTAAATAAACCTTTACTTGTGGATTACGTGCTTTATCTATGAATTAATGTACCTCATATATCTTTGTCGGATATAGCAATTAGTACATATAAAATAATATGTTGCTTTGCTATTTCCAAATAACTATCATATGGTCTTAGACAACTTAGCCACGAGACAGTAATGAGGGGAGATTTTTCTAAGGTTTAGTTTTGAAAACATCAAATATTTAATAAAAGCACGACTGACTTGTGATCTTTCTAAGTTCCACCAACTCCTCCCGTACCTGTCTAGGCTTTTAATGGACTTGGATCCCCAACAGAATAAATAAATATATATGTAATATTTAGATATATACACATATATTATTACAATTTGACATCACTAAAGATCTCTTATTTCTCAGGTACACAAATAACTGTAACATTATATCTTATATCTAAACTCCCCAACAATCTTTGGATTATTGAACTCGGATAGATATGTAGACCTATCTTAACAATTAAAATTGAGTGATTGTTTAATTCAATAACATCAATCGCAAATATAAAATATGAAGTGGACATGAATTCATACCTAATAAGCTCCCGACATGCGTGTATCTATATAAGTGAATTAAAGAGTCTCAACAACTAGAAATGTTACATATTCTCATATCTCGTTTACCATCCATCTCATCTTTAAAATTTTTGTCCATTTACGAAGTCTTCTATGTCAAATGATTAGTATTAAGAAGTTGAGCCTATGATAAATTATACTCTCGATAAATAATTTCCCCATTATTTGATAAATAATCTTTTCCTTTGAATCTAAATTGCGTAATTCATATACATAAGGAAAAAGGACTTTATACTTTGACTATTATACTGATGAAATAAATGGATACAAGTTGTTGCATTTTTGAGGTTTTTTGTTAGAATGGGTATTTTAGTAATTGACAAAGTGATTAGATATTCAAAAATTATTATCTTAATTGCCAAAGATAATATTCTCTTATCTTGATCAGTATAATTTTATTTGTCCTATCTATATATCTAAACGAAGCTTTAGGATAGAAATATTAAAATACTAGATCGGCCCAGCCCATCAAGTGGGCCGGTTTGAATCAACCAATTCGACTGCATTAGATGGACTGATTCTACCAAGGCGGGTTCGTCTGCCCGTTGGGCCCAACGGGGTCCGTCAGCTGTCCGGAACCGGGAAAATGGCCATTGACACAATGGTTAGTCTAAAGAAAAACAAAAACAAAAGCAAAAAAGAAAAAAAATTGAACTAGCAGCGGCGAGACCAACATTAATCTGGCCGATTTTGCATTTTGAAGTACATGTAATTTTGATTCCTTATCTTACAGTGGATAATTGTGCTTTAATTCTTCACATATTCCCATGTCAAGAACCAAATCCTAACCCTATAACTGCAATCCCCATCCGCTTATTGCCATATCAATAGAACACCAAATTGCAAATGCAAACAAAATGATGATGGAAGCCATGCCATGCCACACCATATCTCTTCTCTTGCTGGCAACACTTAATGTTTGAGCCACAAGTTAATAAGAGGTAGAAATTTGCCAGAAGTACCCTTGAGCAGATGCCACGTGGCAGCACATTGTTAGCTGCTTATCTGCTATCCCATTGCCACTCCCGTTCTCAAAGTCCAAAAATCAGTCAGGTGGCTGGCAATAGTTACCAAGAATTTCCTCCTGGTTGGCAGGAGCCTTTTCTTGCAGGAACCAAAAAAAGAAGAGAAAGCAAGCTCTTGCAATAATCAGACATGGAGACTTCTATTACATGCTGTGCCCGTGGAGCAATCCTGCCTAATATTTCTTCACAGCAATATTCAACTGCACTCGCCTCGCCACGTCCATCATTCAGCTCCAGGGTTTGTTGTCCACTATCGATCTGTTTTTATTGAGTTATTGTTATTTTGTCTAACTAATTATCCTCGTGCAAGATTGTGTCCCATGAAACTATGAAGTTGGACTTGTGTAACAAGGACATGACTAACAAAATTGGAATTTTTGTACGAATGTTTTTTCAAAAGTTTATAGATTATGATTTGGTTTATGGAAATACATTGCAGAGTTTGAAAGCAAGTTCAATATTTGGAGAGTCTTTGCGTTTCGCACCGAAGTCATTGTTTAAGGTTTCAAAGGCGAAGAATTCTGCCCTGGTGACTAAGTGTGAGATTGGAGAGAGTCTGGTGAGTGTAGCTTGGGAGGTTGTTGCTTAGGTGAAAGAAATGTTTTCAAGGAAATTAAACATGACGAAGGGTTCTTCATCCTTTCTCCCCTTTTCTTTTGCAGGAAGAGTTTCTTACAAAGTCAACCTCGGATAAGGGTCTTATTAGGCTTATGATGTGCATGGGAGAAGCACTGCGGACGATTGCTTTCAAAGTGAGAACCGCCTCCTGTGGAGGAACAGCTTGTGTGAACTCATTTGGAGATGAGCAACTGGCAGTTGATTTGCTTGCTAACAAGCTTCTTTTTGAGGTAGGACTCTGATCACTCACAAAATTTAGAGCCTTATCTTTAGGTCTGATAACAATTTTCCACATTCATTGAGCATTGTTTCAGTGGTTATGGCCTGGGTTGGCAGTAATCTTTCCAGATGATAACCTTGAGCTTTGGAAATTGGCCGCGTTGGATTGACCTTGATTCCTAGAGGTCTCAAGGGTTTGTAAATGAGAATCTTCTGACACTGGAGTCAGGTTGGTTCAATGAGGGTAAAGGTAGTAAATTGTGCAAGAAAATGAGTTTAAGGTAAAAATATGGTGGATTAAGTATATACCTAAAAAAGTGGTGGCGTTTTGGTAGTTATACTTACCATACTCATTTGTCAAGTACATAGTGGCTGAAGTGGTGCCAATCCTGGGCTCCCACTTTTGTTCAGATTGAGTGTGGACTGTGGATTCGGTCGGATCAGACGACCAAATCCAACCGGATATTATAAAAACATGGATCCTGTTAGGACAGATTTGTCTTTCTCAGAGCTCCTCATCACTTGAGGACGGTGAAACTTGAGTAACTCACAGTAAAGGCTAAAAAGTTTATTTTGACACCAAAGACGCAAACTTAAAAGGGTAAAGAAGAATTGAAAATCCAGTAATTTATTAGGATGAATTCTTTTCAAGTACGGATAACAGAGTCAAAAGTTAGTGGCATAATCTGTCTCGACAAAAATTTAAAGCAGACTAATTATGTTTCAACCATTGGGATGTCATATTTGTCACCACTGTGCATTTTATTACACACTATAAAGCTTCTGGGGTTTTAAGATTCATCAAAAGGTTCACATTTTGACCTGTTGATTTTGCCTAGGCATTGCAATATTCTCACTTCTGCAAGTATGCTTGCTCTGAGGAAGTCCCAGAGCTCCAAGATATGGGAGGACCAGCTGAAGGTCTGCAGTTACAATGATTTTCATGTATTATTATCTCCAGCAAACCAAAAAAGAAAAAAATGCATAATTTGATCTTATTGGTAGCAGGAGGATTCAGTGTTGCATTTGATCCACTCGATGGTTCCAGCATTGTTGACACAAACTTCACTGTTGGTACAATCTTTGGAGTATGGCCTGGAGACAAGCTTACTGGAGTAACCGGAGCTCAACAAGTTGCTGCTGCTATGGGGATTTTCGGACCCCGGACGACATATGTTCTTGCCCTAAAAGATATTCCTGGAACACACGAATTCCTCCTCCTTGATGAAGGTTTGAAATAAAACACTCACTATAAGAAAATACTCCATCAATGGAAAATTTGTGCCAAACATATTCCATCACAGATCGAAGATAGTTATAATAGATTTTTCATGGATTACCAAAAAATTTAAAGAAAGAGCAACATGTATTAGTAACGATACTTGTAACGGATATGAAGATTTTGTCACAAATTTCATAACTCTAAACATGATTTTGTGAATGAACAATTTTTTGTGATGGAAATTCTATGACAAAATTTGTTCAGTGATGTAATTTATTTTCGTCGCAAAACTATATACTAAAGGATTTATGAAATAAATTTCTGTGACAGATTTCATGAATATGAAGGATGTTTTCTTGTACTGACTTCATGCAACTTGTTTGTTACACGTTCCCAGTTCTCAATTGGCTTCGTTTTCATGAGTATCAGAACAATGTGGTGCAACATTTCTTTCCCCTTGATTAGCTTTCCTTTTCTTGCAGGAAAATGGCAACATGTCAAAGATACTACATCAATTGGAGAAGGAAAAATGTTTTCCCCTGGTAACTTGAGGGCTACTTCAGACAACCCTGACTATGCTAAGGTTTCTGCTGTTTTTGCTTTTCCTTAGTCTTTCATACCTATGTTTCTACAATGTAAACATGGTGAGATAACTTATTCATTCACAGCTTATTGACTACTATGTCCGGGAGAAATATACCTTGAGATACACAGGAGGAATGGTGCCTGATGTTAACCAGGTACAATTTTCATCATGTTTCTTATGTATTTAAGTTTTATCAAATTAAGAAAACACAACATATTATTAAATTCATGTGGGCTTATTGATATCTTTGTCTGGATTTGGAATTTTATAGATCATTGTGAAAGAGAAAGGAATTTTCACAAATGTGGCATCTCCCTCTGCCAAAGCAAAGCTGAGGCTGCTCTTTGAAGTGGCTCCTTTGGGGTTCTTGATAGAAAAAGCCGGCGGCTTCAGTAGTGATGGTAAACAATCTGTGCTGGACAAGGTGATCACTAGTCTGGATGACAGGACCCAAGTAGCTTATGGATCCAAGAATGAGATTATCCGATTTGAAGAAACACTTTATGGATCATCCAGACTAAAGGCTGCTGAACCAGTTGGAGCTGCTGCTTGAGCACGCTGCAACTACAAATCCATCACTTCTATGTTTCTTGTTTTCTTTCTTTAGTCATCTAGAGTATATGCTTTGTACACGAATTTAGTACAATGATGTTTTGATGAATACTAAAGATGCAAGTAAATTCTGATCAAGGGACTAGTTATTTATGAAAATCCAGCTTTTTCGGTCTGTTTAATTTTTGTGGAGAAATCATCTGAATTTTGAAATATGATAAACTTTGATTGATACGATCTGATAATGGGATCCATCGTAGTTCCAAGTGAAAAGTAGTATTTCCATATGAAGAAAGCAGAAAAAGAGCAGTTTGGAATTGAAAATGTTTTGTAGTTACCAAAGAAGTTTGTCCTTGGAATAATAATCCTTGTAATCTCAGATTTTCCTTGTGTTTCTTAGGATACTTCCACAAGGAAAAATGCATGCATTATCGCAGAAGTTAGTAGTAAACTAAGTCTCATTACCTCAAATCTGAACTGTCATAATTGTGACTCAATAGTTGCAGGAAGCAAGTCTGTCTTATAAACAGTTCAAAACATTCATTCTCAGAGCCAATCCTCCAAAGTGCATCATGGAGAAGAAGGAAGAACTCTCTATGGTATAACTTCCACTTGTTGAAACTATTGTTTTTTTCAGCTTTTTTAAGCAGATGAACCTATTTTGTACTGTCTAACCCCATACATTTTCTACAGAGCGACGACATGGTAAACAAGGGATGGCACGGATCGGTAGGAGGCATAATTGATGCACCGATAGACAAAGTATGGAACGTTGTGTCTAAAAGCAGTAGACTACACGAGTGGATGCCAATGGTTGAAAAATGTACTGATTTGCTAGGGGAGGAGGGCGTTCCAGGCTATATCCGGTTGGTCTCAGGTTTCATGTTCCCAGAAAAAGATGGAGACAGATCATGGATCAAGGAAAGGCTAGTTTTTATGGACCCTTCATCTTACAGCTACGTCTATCGAATGGAATCAAGCAATGTAGGTCTTGATGGATCTTTGAATTCATTAAAGCTCATAGATTACGCTGATGACTCAACTCTAGTTGACTGGACATTTGACATAAATCCCGTGGAGGGTGTGTCTGAAGATTACACATTGGATTACTTAGGATATCTTTATAAGTCCGGTATTAACAGGATCAAGGGTGCTATCTTTGCTTCATCTAATAAGAACCCCACAGCATTCTTGAATCAAGAAGTTCCTTCTGGTACGGACAACGTGAACAGCAACATTGGAAAGTAACTTCTACTAATGTTTTTTTGTTGAATTTTGATATTGTGGGAATCAAGAATATGTTCTAGAGTCTTTTTTTGGTTGTGGGATGAGCTGTTGCTTATAACTTCATCTAATCACCTGTTTTAGTTTATTTTAAAGGTGTGATGATAACAATAATGGCATGTTTTCCCCATTAATGAAAACTATTTCCCAACTAATGATCTATACATCTTCCAGATGCCATTTGTTTTTAAGGAGCAACAATTACCAACTCCTATGCAGTGTTTATACTCTTCTGGAAGCATATACAGTAGGAATGTAGAGCATGAAAGTCGTACATGCTACAAATGGTACACAGGATTTAGTCTATTTAGGTACCTAGTCGGGTAATTGTGTTCTTTTAGCAGAGTTAGATCGAGATCTAAACAATAAATCACAAAAAAATTAGAATCATCAAGAATGTTCAAACCAAACCTTCCAAAACTTAAAATAGTATAATCTGAAGTGTCGGAACAAAGGCACATCAAATTAATATAAAGTATATATTTGGTATTTATGTGGTTGAGGTTATTTATAGTGGGTTGTTGAAATAGACGAATTATATAAATTCTGCATCGTGTACTTCATTAACAGCTCAAATGACAAATGATTTTTAAGTTCAAAACGGGTCGACTTGACCCATGAAAAAAAGGCAAGAAGTGTCTAGGGGATAAATTGTTACTGGCAAGGGTAGGACAACCCATTTGCTAGTTTTCCCCAAATCAATTTGAGTTTGTAAGAGCATGGACACAAGGTGGATAACTATAAAAAATAAAATTAATATTAGAGTGCTACAAGAAGTAATTTTTGAAAACATCAACTGAATATTCTCCATTCAGGTTTCGGAGGTTGATTGCAAAACACTTTAAGTATGCTACGCTAATATCTCACAAACGACAACCTATGGCAATTAACTTAAATGTGAAAATGAAGTACATGGAATTCTTGTCCGAGAAATCAGTATACAGCGGAGACATACCTTTCAGGCTGCCCTTCTCATATCAGCTGCATTCAGTGGAAAAAAGGTAATGAGAGCATAATAGTAACCTTCTGAACCTATACTTGGACCAATAACTACTTTGTGTAATATGCAAGAAAACTCGGAACATTACATGGCTGTCTAGTGTTATTCACCTAACCAAGTAAAATGACATAGCATCAATGGGAAATTTTCTTCCTTTATAATGTTTCAGTGGTCAGACTTCCATGTTGTCTCAAACAAAGGCAATCTAGGAAGAAGAAAAACAGACAGAGATTATGGGACTTCTGGTTCTGGCTTTGCTGCTGGTGGCTGCTTTCTGGCATCCCACATGCGTTGAGTCGAGAGTTCGCCACTACAATTTCACCGTAAGTACATTGTTTTGAAGCTGCCACTATAAGTGGTAAGTGGATCACATTTTTTTCGTTTTCTTTTTTAATGTTGTTCTTTCTTTTCTTTTTATGTTTAAGAATGTGAAAGGAATCATTAGTATGCAGCTGATTTTCGTAATATAAGCTAAGAGGCTTAGTTTTGTCAGTCTTTGATTCATATACCTAACCATCTTTTGCTTATAGCATTCCAATTTCTCACATGAAAAATGCTTTCTTTCAAAGAAGAAAATGAAACTTCATCAAAGTGTTTCTTTTCCCAACATTGATCTTGATTTATTACATAAACAATTTTTTTCTATGTGCAGGTGGTAAGGAAAAACACGACCAGGCTGTGCGCAAGCAAGCCCATAATCACGGTAAATGGGAAGTTTCCGGGGCCTACTCTCTATGCAAGGGAAGATGATACTGTGATTGTGAGAGTTGTCAACCATGTCAAAGACAATGTTACGATCCACTGGTCCGTTTTAAGAATATGCAACAACCTTGACTTTTTTGCTATATGAAAATTGAGATACTTGTCTGTACATCTCAACTGCAACTTTGCTACATTTTAGGCATGGAGTCAGACAGTTACGAACTGGTTGGGCTGATG
Organism: Jacaranda copaia; assembly: GCA_014898725.1. Taxonomy (NCBI): domain Eukaryota; kingdom Viridiplantae; phylum Streptophyta; class Magnoliopsida; order Lamiales; family Bignoniaceae; genus Jacaranda; species Jacaranda copaia. Next base: position 867,724 of record JACGDI010005557.1, read on the forward strand.
GGCCGGCATATATCACCCAATGCCCGATTCAGACAGGGCAGAGCTATATTTACAATTTCACCCTTACAGGGCAGAGAGGCACACTTCTGTGGCATGCACATATAAACTGGCAAAGAGCAACCGTGCATGGCGCCATTGTCATTTTGCCCAAACGTGGCATTCCTTATCCATTTCCTAAACCTGATAAGGAAGAGATAATCATATTAGGTTAGCTGCTTATTCTGTTAATGCAGATACTTCTTAAGGCAGTTTCGGATTTTAGTTTTTGTTCCATTTACTTGCAGGAGAATGGTGGAAGTCGGATGTGGAAGCAGTTATTAACCAGGCTATGAAATTAGGCCGGGCGCCTAATGTATCTGATGCGCACACAATAAATGGACTACCTGGACCTGTTCCAAACTGCTCGACTAAGGGTACTAAGCATATACTTTAGGATGCAAAAATAGTTGATTAGTCCTATTGATTCCCCTTCTTATGTGTGTGGACCATAATCTTATTCAGCGGAAAATTCATTCGACTTGTTTTCAGGCTACACTTTGCATGTCGAAAGTGGAAAGACCTACCTGCTGCGCATTGTCCACGCAGGAGTTAACGAAGAGCTCTTCTTCAAAATAGCTGGGCACCTACTGACAATCGTTGAGGTCGACTCTACGTACACGAAGCCTTTCAAAACGGACACCATATTCATCGGTCCAGGCCAGACTACAAACGCCCTTTTGACAGCAGACCAGAAGATTGGGAAGTATCTCATTGCCATTTCCCCCTTTATGGACACAGTGGTAGCCACGGACAATCAAACTGCAATAGGCACATTACTTTACAAGGGCACACTCGCCTTTTCCCCTACCAGCCTAACCACAATCCCCCCAAGAAACGCAACACCTGTAACGGCCAACTTCATGGATTCCCTCAGAAGCCTCAACTCAAAAGAGTACCCGGCCAACGTCCCAAAGACTGTCGATCATTCGCTGCTTTTTGCAATGGGCCTTGGGGTGAATCCGTGTGCAACTTGTGTGAATGGCAGCCGAGTTGTCGCTGATTTCAATAATGTCAGCTTTGTGCTGCCTACAACAGCTCTTCTTCAAGCACATTACTATAACATAAGTGGAGTTTATACAGATGATTTTCCTGCAAATCCCCCTATGCCTTATAACTATACCGGCACTCCTCCAGCAAATCTGCAGACGAATAATGGCACAAAAGTGTACAAATTGGCTTATAATTCTACAGTACAGGTTGTGCTGCAGGGGACGTCCATAATAGCACCGGAGAGCCATCCTACTCATTTGCATGGTTTCAATTTTTTCGCAGTAGGAAAAGGAGTGGGCAACTATGATCCCAATAATGATCCTAAGAAATTCAATCTTGTTGATCCTGTTGAGAGGAACACAATAAGTGTACCAACTGGTGGCTGGACTGCAATAAGATTCAGGGCTGATAATCCAGGTATTGTCTGCTTACACATCAGATTTCGACCTTTTCTACTTTCTTTCAAATTCTTATTTGTGAGGGTTGGAAGGTAGTTTTCATGCGGTCTCAAGTTAGGTGTTCCAGTCTTCTCAGGTACAATCTACTTAAGACATTTCATGCACAAGGAACAAATAACTATTTTTACTGCAAATTGAAATATGTAATCCAAATGTTTGCGGATTCTTGGTTGTTATTTTGCTACAAGGTCATAGATTGGAACTCATTTCTGCTAACCTAGCTTCCTTGCGGTTGGTGACATTTGGGTGGGTATGCAGTGACAAACTCACATTTAAGACAGTATTTTTAAATTAAATTTAAATATTTTACAATACCAGACGTTTTTATGCTCAACGCTCTTTTCTCATTTAAAACAAAAAAGGAAATCTTTAGAAATGTTTGAAAGAACAAGAAAAATTCTAGTGCTTTATGACCAACAATATTGTTTGATTCAGGGGTTTGGTTTTTGCATTGTCATTTGGAAGTGCATACAACATGGGGTCTTAAGATGGCATTTGTGGTGGAAAATGGAAAGGGCCCAAATGAATCAATATTGCCTCCTCCTAGTGATCTTCCAAAATGTTGACCAAAAAGCAAATTTGAGGCTCTCTGGGTGCGGTACCAATGGGCACTAGACTCGAATGAACAATTGTGAACCAAAGGATTTAATATTGAGGGCCAGTTTTGGACTGTTGAGAATGAAAAGGACGAGGAGGAAACTGCTCAAGTTGCACCTGAATGCACACACATACATAGAAGAAAATAAAAGAAAAAAACTTGTTTCTGTTTAATTTACATTTTCATTGTGATTTGGTCTATGCTTTTTCATGTGTTTTTGCGAAACTTTCTTGCAATGTTGTATGTAGGGCTTTCAGAAAATCAGAAGTTATGAATAAAGTTTGAACTATAGTTCAATTCTAACAGACCCCTTTACTTTATGCAAAAAATTTTAAATATCATGTATATTCTTGTTATTCATTATTTATAAGCTAAAATTTGATATTAGCCTTCACTTTCTGAAAATAAATTTATTGAAAAATGAATCGCGCCGGGTAGGGGTCGAACCTACGACTTTCTGCTTAGGAAACAGACGCTCTATCCACTGAGCTACAGGCGCCTCCTTGCTGATGGATAACATCCAAAATAATATATCTCAAATATACACAAATGAACATTATATTATATATTTCTTATAAAAAAGAAATACTTTTAAAGGGTGTTTGGTCAAGTTTAGAATTACTTAAAACTTTGAATGAATTACATTTACACCTGCTGAGGTTTGACATAACTAAAAAAAATTCTCGTTGTTTCGTAAATTACATATATCTACTAATTGTTGAAATCCTAATGTTTGACAAGATAAGGTGGAAAGTGAGAAAAGTCATAAATGCTCTTACATTAAAACTAGTAGAACAAAACAGTAAAACGTGCAAAAATATGCAAAGAAATAAATAACATTGAGCCTATTTATAATATTTCTCAATTTGTGAGGGTTTATTTGCCACATTTTTATCACCTTAAACATTTTAAAAATCTATATTTATCGCCTTGAATCATATAATTTTAATAATTTTGAGCTGCACATTTAATAATAATAAAATTGTAAACATAACTAAAATACTTTAATTAAATTTTCGGTAATAAATAAATAAAATAAGCAAAATTAAAAAATAAATATCTAAACCTACTATCTTATTCAATATGACTTTATAGTTCTAAGGGCGGATTAATCTAACAATTTGGTACATCTAATAATTAATTGGCATAAAAAAGACTCACGGTACACTTTAAATTTCTAATTTCATCCTCAATATTATATTTTTATGTTTATCTTACAGAAAATTAAAAGACAAATTTGTAAAATAATATCAAATAACTTTTATTTTTGGGACAAAATAAACTTTTTTTTTAATAATAGTAGAAATTAGAAACTATTTTTATAAGTCTTTTAATGTATTGGAGCTAAATTAACCTCATGAAATGTAGAAGTTTTGTCATATCTTTTATCCAATTTGTAAAATTTTTTTACTTTTTATTTTTTTTCTTCAAGTTTATATATTACTTCACGTCTCTTTTCTCTTCAATTTTACTGTCTACGATTTTCTCTTCAACTATATTATTTTATATAATACATTCAAATAAATATATTCAGATAGATAATTAAAAGATATATTACAATATAAAAATAATAAATATTTTTATCCGTCTTCAGATTAAAAATTTAAATACAATTATTGAATGTGTTAAAAAAAATGATGAATAATGCAAGTTTGGGGATTTAATTTTCTAGCTTTATAGCTTTATACGAATGTGCCGACACTAGTTGGCTTACCTTTTCTCTCTTTGCCCTTTTTGGCTTTGTGTTTTCACTCTTTTTTTCTTAAAGCTAGGCTAGGTCCAACGTGCAACTATATTTGAAATAAAGCTTGCCAAGCCAATTGTGTAGGCTCGCTTTATGCAAAAATAATAATTGTCATTATTAAAGATCTTTCTTTCCCTGTTCTTCTTATTTATATATTTTTTAATTCTTTTTTAAAATTTAATTGTGATGGTATATCATTTCTGCATACATGGAGTAGTCAACGATTAGTTTGGGAGCATGCATGAGTGAGAGAATGAGAATCACTGTTGAGTGAGTTAGTGGGAGGAGGAAATTATGGATTATATGTAGAGTCATTTTTGATAAATTAAATTTTACTGTGGAAAATGATGGCTATATTAGCGTAAAGCTGCTTTCATTCTGCATACAGTGTAAATACAATAAACTAAATTATTGCAAGAAACTTGCATGATTGAGATTTGACCCTATTTTTTCTATGAGCAACCAAAGTCCAGGAGAGCCCACACAAGCTCAACCTTTTGTGGCTTTTTCTCCACTTAAAAATATGTCAAAATCCTAATCAAGATTAAAAACTAAGGTCCAATGGGAAGACAATGATATTCTACTTATCATACCCCCACTCTTTTAAATTTCCACTCAAATCAATTTCTTTGAGCCATAGTAATGAAAAGGGCCAAGAAGCAGAATTCGGCTCAGAAGTGCCCAATACAAGCAAATTGACTTTTCGTGCAAATATTCAATTCCAAAGGTGCACATATTCACTGGTCATGCGATCGATGTGATCTTAGAATTTGGTAGTAAGTACTAATTCGCCAACTGTGACGATAGGAGGAGTGGAGGGCTTTAACTTTTCTTCGATGCCGGCCGCTATTGAAAGTGCTATGTCACACGTTCTCGTCGAAATAGAGAGCTCTCTGTGGGATTACTATTATATTGGAACACCAAATTACCATTTATTATCCTCGGTTTCCTTTTGTAAAAAGTCTGTGCGCGGTGAAATTTGGTACAACTCCTACCCGGTTACTAAATCTTAATTAAATTTGGGAAGGAACGTCAAGGAGAGAGCAAAATAATTTAAGAATTATAGTACAGGCATACATAAATCTGCTCTACTCAATCTGGCTCCTTAAATTGAGTTGATCTGCTCACACATTGTTAAAAGATAATAATAATAATAATAATAATAATAATAATTTAGTATTATCAAAATAGCCATTTTTGGGTCACGTGGCAGCTAGGTTCAATAAATAAAACCCATCTTACTCGCAACTCAACCATGAAATACTCATATTATATATGCATGTGCATATGTATTGATAAAACTTGATTTTGCCTCAGCTTGAAAAATCAATGGGCACATAACGTAGGAGGCTTTTCTATATATAAAAAGATCACCCAACAATGTGTGTTAATTGAACAATATTTCATTTTAATATAATTGGGCCTTCATATTTGTCGATAAATCTGATTATCATCATTGATGTTGTTTGCGGTAATGTCTTCTCATACTCCTCAATTAGAGGAATGTGATAATATATGATTTTATCTCAAATCAAAAAATTGAATAACATAAGATCCAAATAAGAATTTCCTCAACATCCTCTCTTTAAAGTTTTATTTTAGGACAAATTTTTTTATCAATACATCCTACTTTAGTAATATCTAAATGAGATTAATTTTTCATACTTTACAATTGATCTTATCCTCAATAAATGAGAATGTGTGATGATGGAATTAAACTCAGTCTCCAGAGGTATTGTTCGCCCTGAAAAATAGGAGATTCAGTCACCTGGAACAGTATCAGGATCTGGATATGGAATGACCATTAACTTCCTAGCAAAGAAAAAAGTTAATACACCTGATAAGGGCACCATGGACAAATCACACCTAGAGAAGGCCATAATACTTCATACTCAACCACGCTCAAGGTAATGCCAAATACGCCTTAAACCTTCAATACTCTTAGTTTTCTGTTCGGTTACTATATCTCGAGCAGAACTAACTTGAGTGTCGGAGTGTTGTAGTTGGGGTCATCTCGGCTAGTATAACATTTGTTGTGGTTGCAGATCTCAGACCTCAAGAGAAATATAGCTTTGAACACTCAACCTTCTTGGTCGAATTCATCCCAAAAACTATCCTTTCACTATAAGCGACTTTCACCCGTATCAGTTTTGGCGTTGTCTGTGGGAACCTTTGAGATTGCAATGAAAAGATGATAAACACATGCAGAGCAGCATCCAGAACAGAGGAAAATAGGAGTTCCATTTCCCCGCCTCTCCCTCCACCCCAGCAAGGTATACACGCTCCGGGCACCAGCGCCCCTCAGAAGCAGGTAGTGACATTAACAATGCCTTAGTTAATGCAGCTGATAAGCGAGTAGATTTCAGCTTAAATTTTAACCCAGCTATCTGTCGCTTTGAATAGGCATACTACAGTACTTTCTCCTGCCTCTAGTGCCACTCTACAATCGCCCCTTCAGAGAATAGGTCTCCTGAGAATAGCCACGGCCCAGAGAATCCAAGCAGCTGCCCGCCAGGTGCGAAATTAGTCCCAGACACCCACAGAAGAAGAGGAGACGATCAGAAATGCGGGAAGAGATAGCAGATTTAGTAGATCAGGTCAGACCTAATCGAGCCATATAGCACTATAAGGTTGAACGCTCTAGGTGTGAATACCATGAAGAAATGGGAAAATCTACAGACCTTGCACCTCGGCCCATTTGAGCCCTGCAGCTTAACAGCTTAACGGGAAGAAATGCTTGATCAAAATGCTACTCAAGCAGATCGGAAGGAATGGGAAGAAGTGTTCCATCAAGTCCAGCAGCTGAACAAGCATCTTGACAAGATTTCAAGAAGAAATACTAATAGAGAACCAAACTTGGATGTTCCTCAGAGATCTTGTCGGGTGAGAGGGTTCCCTTTCATTCAAGATAACATCGATGAGCGCATCATTGTCGATGCAAAGGTCCCAATAGGTCCGTCGAGGTATGACGGCTTAACTAACCCTAACGAGCACCTCATGTAGTTTGAGCACATGATGCAGTTACATAGACACAACGAGTATATTCATGCCAAGATGTTGGTGACCACCTTCCAACGCATCGCATTAGATTGGTTCGTGAAGTTTGAACCGTCATCGATTTATTCTTATGACCAGTTGTGCAACAAGTTTTTGCACCAGTTTGCCAGCAAAAGAAAGGCAAAACTCCCTCATACCTATCTCCACACTGTCAAGCAAGGTGAGGGGGAGTTCCTCTGTGATTTTTTCACCAGATTTAACATGGAGGTCCTCAAAATAGATAACCCCAGGATTGAATTTCTGATTAATGTATTATTTCGGGGCTCAGACACAAAGAGTGTGCTAATGCATTGGTGCGTAAACGTCCCAGGTCAATGGAGGAGCTGCTCGACTTGGTCAAAAGGTATATGACACAGGAGGAGATAAATAGGCTCAAGTTTGGATCCTTTGAAGTCAAGAAGAAAACGAAGGAAAGAGACGACTAAAAATATAAGGAGCGAGGTCGATCTCCAATCAAGCATTTCCATGACTATACGCTATTGAACATCCCGAGAAAGAAGGTCCTTTATGCCATTCAGCATGATAACCTCCTTAAAAATCCCAGAAAGCTGACAAAGACTGAAGCCATGAAAAAATTAAAGAAATATTGCCACTTCCACAAACAGAAGGCGCATGACATAGATGAGTGCTTTAACCTCCAAGATGAGATTGAGAGGTTGATCAGGCAGGGCTATCTCAGAAAATACATAGTTGTGGATGCTTAGACTGAAGGGGCCAAAATCGATGGGACTCCCCATAGAGAAAGGTTGGTTAGCCCCAGAAAGGAAGATAAGGGAAAGAAGCCCGCCCAGGAGGATCACCCACCTATCAGAGGGGTAATTGATATGATCGCTGGAGGTCCCACTAGGGATAACTCTAAGTCTACTTGGAGGTAAACCCAGAGGAGGCTTGAGTCTAATAAAGCCTCGCCTATTGAGACAACTTTCCACCTCACGATGAGCGCAGAACCCATCTCATTTACTGATGCTGACTTAGCCCACCTCGAGGGCAAGAATGTTGATCACAAGATAAACTATCCAATGGTAATCTCTATGAAAATTTCAAACTTTGAAGTGTGTAAGGTTTTGATCAAAAATGACAGCTCGGCGAATTTCATCTTTCTATCCACCCTAAAGAGGATGAACATGAGCAATTAAAGTTTGAACTTATGCGCATGCCGCTGGTCGGATTTGGGGGTTCGGAGATCATACTGGAGGGATCAATCAACTTGTCCATATCTTTTGGAGAGGCCTCTCGTAGGAGAACCTTAATGCTGAATTATCTCATGGTCGATGCCCTGTTTGCCTATAATATCATCATAAGCCTACTTGCCCTCAATGACTTCCATGCCATTGTGTCTACTTATCACCTGAAAGTCAAGTTTCCAACCTCAACAGGCACGGGTGAGCTTTTGTGCAACTTGAAGAAAGCCTAGAGATGTTATAACATCTCGATTGAGTCAATCAAGCAGAAAGCTTGACCGTAGCTAAAGACTTTGGGGGATGCCTCTGTAGTGGAATACAAAGAGTCCGAAGTCAGCAAGAAGTGAAAGTTGGAAGACACTAGAGTAGAACCTGTTGGGGCATTTAAGACCATTTAGCACGAACAGAGTAACCCCGAAAAGATGACCCACATTGGAATAGACTTGGGCCCTCACTTGGAGTGCCTTATGATCAATTTCTGAAGGAAAAATATCAACGTCTTTGCTTGGAAGGCATCCAACCTCCAAGGGATCGACCCCAACATCATTGTGCACCGCCTCAACACTGACCCCTCATACAAGCCGGTCAGACAAAAGACAAGGATGTTTAATGCCGAGAGGATGTAAATCATCAAGGAGGAGGTCAGAAAACTTTTAGATGCAGGGTATATTATAGAAATTTAGTATCCCTTTTGGCTTTGTAATGTTGTCCTAGCCCCGAAAAAGGAGGGATAGTGGCAGATATGTAATGATTTTACTGATTTAAATAAAGCATGCCCTAAAGATCCTTACCCCCTGCCTCGAATAAATTTACTAGTGGATTTAATTGTTGGGTGTGAGTTATTGAGTATGATGGATGCATTTCAAGGCTATCATTAGATCTTCATGGCACTTGAGGATAGGGATAAAATCTCTTTTATTATTCCTAAAGGGTTATACTACTTCCTGGTCATGCCTTTCAAATTGAAAATTTGGGGCAACTTATCAGCAGCTAGTCAACTTCATGTTCAAAGACGAGATTGGAAAATCGATGGAAGTTTACGTTGATGACATGAATGTGAAAATGAAAAATGCCTAAGACCACTTGCTCGACCTCAGTCATACTTTTGGGATTCTAAGAGCATTTGGATTGAAGCTGAACCCAAATAAATATACGTCCAGGGTTTGAGGAGAAAACTTTTTAGGTTATATGGTCAGCTAAAGAGGTATTGAGGCAAATCCACAGAATATTCAAGCAGTTTTAGATGTCACCCATTCAAGAACAGTTCAAGATGTTCAGAGGTTGGTAGGGAGAATCGTAGCTATGGAAAGGTTTATTGCGAGATTGGTTGACAAGAGCTTACCCTTTTTCAAAATTCTCAGAAATGCCAGGAAAATGAGTTTCCAATGGATGAAATAATGTGATCAGGCACTAATTGAGTTGAAGCAGTACTTGGCCTCATCTTCGATGTTGGCAAAACCCGAGCTGGGAGAAGTACTCTAGATATATTTAGCAGTCTCTAAAGCATCAATTAGTTCAGTACTGGTATCAACCCGAGATGGCTGCTATCGACCAGTCTACTATTATAGTAAATCACTCCAAGGGCTAGAGCATAATTATTTGGAAATTAAGAAATTTGCGTTAGTATTAGTGATGCGGCTCGAAAGCTGAGACCGTACTTCCAGTCTCATTTTATCATAGTGCTGACCAACCAACCATTGAAGCAAGTGTTGGCAAAGCCCGATACGTCAGACAGATTGACCAAGTGGGTGATCGAGCTGGAGGTGTTCGACATTAGTTTTCAACCTCAAATAGCTATCAAAGCATAGGTTCTTGCTGACTTCATTGTAGAATGAGTTGACTTGCCCAAAAAGAGTATCCTAACCCCTTTCGTTTGGACTTTGCACGTCGATGGGTCATCGACCACATTTGGAGAAGGAGTAGGGGTTGCTCTCCACTCCCCAGATGTGGAGGAGTACGATTTGCAATCAAACTGAATTATACAGTTACGAACAACGAGGCAGAGTATGAGGCCTTGCTGGCGGGAATGAGAATGGCGCTTGAATGAGGGGTCAAACACCTGGTAGCAATTATGGACTCCCAGTTGATAGCAGAATAGGTTGAGGAAAATTTTGAAGCTAAGAAACAATCAATGACCCGGTACTTGGCCAAAGTAAAGAAGTTGCAGCAATCATTCAAAAGGTTTACTCTCAGCCAGGTCCCCCGATCAGAGAATGAATGGGTAGATGCTCTTTCCAAGTTTGCCAGCTCCATCAGAGGAATAAGAGACAAAAAAAGTATCATTTTTGGTCTCGGACAAACCATCAATTGCACTCTTTGATGAGAACTTGGTAACAACCATTAAGGAGACGATAGTTTCTTGGCAGACCCTAATAAAGCTATATCTCAGCCAAAGCACTATGCCTAATGACAGAAATAAGGCTCGATGTCTTTGAGGTCAAGCCTTCAAATTCACTCTCGACGACCATGGTCAATTGTACAAGAGATCCTTCGTCGGACCCCCTTTGAGATGCGTAGACCAAGATTAGGTGCTAAACGTATTGCAGGATGTTCATGCAGGCATGTGTGGAAACCATTCTGGAGGGAGGTCCTTTGCTCATAAAATAATCAGGTACGGATATTTCTGGCCAACGTTGTTGAAAGACTCTGTGGATTTCGCACACAAATGTGCATCATGCTAAGTCTATTCCAATCTGTCGCACTAATCGGCCATGCCAATGGTTAATGTCCAAATTTTTTGGCCGTTTGATTAATGGGGAATCAATAAAGTGGGCTCTTTGCCAAGATCAATGGAGCAGCAAATGTTCATAATTGTAGTGGTCGAATATTTTACCAAGTAGGTTGAAGCCGAGGTTGTCCTTAATATAACGGACGCGGTCATCACAAGTTTTGTATGGAAAAATATCATTTGCCATTTTGGCCTGCCAAAAGTCCTTATTTCAGATAACGACACTCAATTCCAGGGTAAGAGTATGAGAGGTTGGTGCGAGGCCTTGGGGATTGCACAATATTTCACTTCTTTGGATAACCCCCAGTCGAAAAATCAAACTAAAATAACCAACCGGACTGTCCTTGACCAGCTGAAGGCCAAGATTCAGGACACCAGCTCGAATTGGGTAGATGACCCACCCGACGTACTATGGACATACACAACGACTCTCCGAACAGCCACCGATCAAACCCTTTACAGCCTAGTTTATGGGTCAGAAGCAGTCATCCCTTCAGAATTGATCCAACATACTGCTCGAGTCATCCATTTTCACCCACTAAGAACCAGGTCAAAAAGAAAGCTTGATCTCAAAACTATCGACGAGCATCAACAAGAAGCTTATAATACTATACAGCACTATAGGTTGAAGATGGCCGAGAATTATAATAAAAGGATTAAAGAGCATTGTTTCAGTGTTGGAGATCTCATCCTCAAAAAGGTGAAGGTCTCCAAGAATATGGGCAAGCTCAAATCAAAATGGGAAGGGCCATACGCCGTCATCAAGGTAGTGAAACACAGTGCTTACAAACTGGCCAACATGCAAGGAGAGAAACTCCCCCACCTATGGAACGCCATTAATCTCAAGAAATTTTACATTTAAAGATGTATGGTAATTATCTTTGGAGGCCTTTTGGCTTGAATAAAATCCCAACTACATTGAGTTAGTTGTTATCTTTCAAAATTCTAGTCGACCCCGTAGTCAATGAATAAGCATCCCCTTGTTGCCACCCAAATGGCTCCTAGCCGTCAAGTTTCTAGTCAACCCCATAGTCGACGAATAAGCAGCCCCTTGTTGCCACCCAAATGGCTCCTAACCATCAAGTTTTTAGTCGACCCCATAGTCGGTGAATAAGCAGCCCATTGGTGCCACCCAAACGGCTCCTAGCCATCAAGTTTCTAGTTGACCCCATAGTTGACGAATAAGTAGTCCTTTGTTGCCACCCAAACAGCTCTTAGTCATCAAGTTACTAGTTAACCCAATAGTCGATAGTGTAATAATCTCTCATCGACCTTCTAGTCGACCTCTTTGCTGACGAATGAGCTGTTCCAGACAACAATCTAATTTTTGTCGACCTCGTAGTTGGCAAAGTATACAGTTCCTTCTAATGGGCATTTAAATCCAAGGGTTGAATAAATAGTCAACCAGGAGTATTAATCAATCAATAACACAGTTATGCAACGCAACAGGCAATCACATATTCTCCACATTATCACAATGGAAATTAGAGGCTACGTATGGCATAATAGGATAGAAATGAAAAGGAAAATATGCCTTTATTCATTGATTACTTGCTGATTGCAAAAAAAATAAAAAAAGACAACAAAAACAGCACAAAAAATAAAGGTTGATTCAGTTCTGGCTTGGCTCTTCTTGGTTGCCTTCAACCCATTCAGAGTCTAGTTCTAGCATCACATAGGTGAGTGGTGAAACTACTTGGGGAGGTTCAAAAGGTCCCATAATGTCGCTCATAAAGTTAGTCGATCGCAGCACGTAATGCGCCAGATCGACCTTTTTCTTCTTCATTTAGGCCACAAGGTCCTCGGCGAATGCAAATTCAGTGGATATTTGCTCCAACCTAATGTCAACCTTGGCCTTCTTCTTTTGCGCTTCAGTTAGTAGCGCATCGGGTACAATAGCTGCAAGTTCGCCCTCTAGGGCCTACTTAATGCCGCCCTCCTCTGGGTCAGGGTAAGGCTCCATTTTCTCGTTCAGCATGAGGCCCATCCTGCTCTTATCCTCTGCTCAAAAAGCATAGCCCAAGTGCTCGAGCTGGCTTTATGACCTTATGGATCACTTGCAGTATCATCAAGCGATGCAACCACGCTTGCATCCTGAAAGGCCGTGCTCACCACAAACTGTTCAACAGCCTCGCGCTGCACCATGGACAGAGGTTGGATAAAGGCTTATTTCGTTTCATTAGTCATTTCTGCGTGGCCTCGAGCCTGACTAGAATTGTAGCTCACCTGCAGGTCCAACTGGGCCTTCTTTATGATGTTATCCATCCAACTCTGATCCTCGATGGCCTAAACTAACTGTTGATCCTTACAGTTGATCTGCTCCTAGAGATCAACTATTTTCTTTCAGTTGCTCAACCTGGGGCTGGGAGGACTCGAGCTGTACCCTGAGGGTCTCTATCTCCTCGTTCACCTCCAATTCTTCCTTAGCAGCCAGAGCTATCTCGAATCGGTGGTACATATTATAGCCCAACTGTCCTATTTGAAACACAACAATGTCATTCTTCAAGCTAATGTATAAAAGAAAAATTGGGGTTGAAACTATCGATCTCATACTTTCCACATTACAGTAGTAGGACAACATCTTCATGGTCCCGATCTAGCTGAGGCTCATCAGCTTTCGTTGGTCGGTCATGAATAGCCCTGACGTCAT
>JACGDI010005557.1:888303-912275 GCA_014898725.1 Jacaranda copaia
GCCCCCCTATGTCAATTACAAGGGGCAAAGAAAAGGAGCACAAGAATAGTGCCAAATCTTTCTTCACTTCAGAGCGCTGACAGTTTGCTGACACAAAAAGTGATTTTGATTGCTCAACCCCAAACACTCATTAGCAGCCACACCAAACTTCAATCAACTCACTATAATATAAGAAACCAACCATTCATATGAACTGCAAAAATCACCTATTCCTTTGATGTCTCCTTTTCTCTTTCTAATTCTACACTCTTTTGGATTTATCCACAGCCATGATTCTCAAGTACACTAATATTGTTACCATCTTTTTCATAGCTTAAATTCTTTCCATACTATAGTTCCTTTTTCACCTTCAGCCTCATAAACTTTTGAAGAATCATGGTCTTGTCCACCTTCTTTTGCTTATATCTGTGGGAACTTGAAAATCTTGACCTGGATTTTGCTTATATTTCTTCCATATGATGATGTATGATCATAGTTTTCAAAGATTCTGAAAGGGTAAAATCTAGCTTTTCCAGATTTTTGAATTTGTGCTCCTCGGAAAAAGGAGTATTCTTGATTCCCAGTAAATGATTCTGATCAGACTACTTCTTGGTTCACAGTAAAAATCCCAACCTTTTTCTCCCCAAACTTTGTGCTTAGAGTAGAAGTAGAACATCCCATGGAACTGAATTCTCAAGCAACAGCATACCAAGCATTTTTAGCAATGGAAACTTTGCGTTCAACTTCACTTTTATCAAATTCAAGTTGGTTCAAGAGCACAACATGGACAAAAGAAGAGAACAAGAAGTTTGAGAGTGCTCTTGCTATGTTCGACGAAAAGACTCCAAACAGATGGTTTAAGGTGGCGGCCATGATCCCTGGAAAGTCAGTTTGTGATGTTATAAATCAGTATAGGGAATTAGTGGCAGATGTTAGTAATATAGAGGCAGGTTTGGTTCCCATTCCTGAATACTTGGCTTCTTCATTTACATTGGAATTAGCAGATCACCGCGGTTTTGGTATGTGTAGGAAGAGGGGCAGGACTTTTGATCAAGAACGAAAAAAAGGTGTCCCGTGGACAGAGGAGGAGCACAGGTGAATTTTCTTTCATAATTATGGCTTTTCTTTAGCTTCTTCTCATAAGCTTTTATGAACCAACTCATAGCATATTCTTGGATAGTTGCTCATGAGTTGAAAAGATGCACTTATGATGAACTTTTATTGCTTCTATGCCTATTGGAAAGCAAAATAAGCGGAACTAGTTTTTCTTGAAGAAACTTCTGTTCTTTTGTCTGTGTTCGTTGTCTTTGATAGATGGTGGATTTGAATATATGCTTATTTGTGCCGAAGCTTCTGCTGATTCAAATGCATATTGTTAACATTCCAAGGCTTTTTCTCTTGGGACTTCAAAAGCATGGCAAAGGGGACTGGAGAAATATCTCGCGAAACTTTGTGATCTCAAAAACACCAACTCAAGTAGCAAGCCATGCTCAGAAATACTATCTAAGGCAGCTGTCTGGAGGCAAAGACAAGAGGAGGCCTAGCATCCATGACATAACAACAGTCCATATCACGGACAGTTCTCCATCAGATAATAGCAAATCTCCTCTTCATGAGAAATCTAATGAGCTTACATCCATACAGAAGCCCGCAAACAAGGATGGAGCCTTAATGGTTTTTGACTCGCCTTGCGGTGATTCCTTCATTGCATATCCTCTCAATGTTGCCACACGGAACCATTATTTCGTTAATATTAGTGCTTCTAATCCAGGTTCTTACATTCAACCATAAAGACTTCATGGTTGAGGAAGCAACATCTGTTGTGGAAGATGAAAGATAGTGGGATTGAAATGTTATAGTCAAAAGTGACTATAGTCATGAACCTTTGATCATTATGAGTCGTATATGTTATATGGTTGTTGAATTCTTGTGTTTCTTAAAATTGTGATGAAAAGATACTGAATCACTCTGTATTTCAGCAATAGTTTGTGTGATTTAGCCTGTGTTATTTTTAGTGCTTACTTAGCAGCAAAATTGTTTGGTGATTTCCCTCTTTCATTTATTATATCATCCATTAGAATTCTAAGTTTCACGACTATTTCGTCACACTGATAATATTTTCTCAAGAAGCAAACTTTTGTTTTCTTGGCAACTCTATGTTAGTTTATTAAGGTTGGTCTTGAAACTGCATAATCTAATGAGGCGCTGCATTGGCTCAAGTGCGAAATTCCAAATTATATCTTATGTTTATTGTTTTTGTGACCTTATTAACACATTTGGTCATGTTTTTGCCATAGTTCAATTACATTACTGCATTCAATTAGGCCAATCTTCTGCTGAGCATGAACTCCTTAACTTGAAGCATCTTCTGCTTTAAGCCATCCAAAGCACTTAAAAATCCAATTACTGTAATATACTTTGTCTTGTACAATCTTTTCCAGGACATGCCATCTCTTTTCACATTGATTTTTCAGTGGTTTTGGCCTATTGCATGAGTGTAACTTCTTCCAAAAGCCTCTAGCTAGAGATGTCATAGCTTTTGGGATTCTTAATTCACTTCTGTACAACTAAAGGACTTTGAACCTTTTGTGATTTAGCATTCTTTCACCACAGGATGGCATCTAGCTTTTGCACTAGCGGAGAAAGATCTTGAATCCAAATTCCTCCCAACATTAATGTTATGCTTGGATTGAGGAAAATAGTGAGGAAAAAGAGAAGGAAAATGCAAGTGTGTAAATATTAAAGTATAGAATTAAATCATTAGAAATACCCAAAAAAATTTCCTTAGCATTTTTTGCATTAAAATCCAAAGTCGAAACTTAGGGTAAGATTATTATATAGACCAGTCAACAAACTTCATATGCATACTTTAGCACTTCTTGGCTCATTTATCATGCTCTCTATGACATAAATGTTTGTGCGTGCAAAATTTCATAGTAATGATGACCAAATTCATCATTGAATAGAAAGTTCAACATCATTGAGGTATTGATTTGTCGGCAAGTATTAGTGAGGCTTTCTCTCCAAAAAGCACCTCAAAAGTAAGAGAGGAGAGTAGCTTATGAATTGTCTCAAAATTCTCGACTCTTTTTATGTGCAATAAGACCAACAGTGCTCCCAACACAGAAAAAGAAGAAAAATAAAGTAAAAATCCTAAAGCAAAAGCAAAGTTGTTGCAAGGCTAGAGGATTCCTTTACAAGTAACTTCATGTGGTTTCACAAGGACTTTATGAGGGTAAAAGGGTCACTTTCCTTCTTACAAGTTGGCGAGTCTCAAATGAAAGCAGTAACATAAACAAATCCATACTCGTCAACTTTCCTGCTACTTGTCCTGTTTTGCCACACCATCCTGAAAAGCAAAAGGGCTGGTGGCTTCCTCCCTGTCACCTTGCATGTAATCAAATCTTGAATGCCACTCTGGGATTAACGTTTCCAAAGCAACTTCAAACTATATATGATTATTTTTCCACTGATGATGACAAAATTCTCAACTTTCTGGCATTCTGATAGGAGATAGCTTTTCTTCAAGTTGCATAAGGAAGCACTTTTGCCTCTTTTTTGCTCTGATTTTGATTTTGATTTTGATTGCTTCTTTTTAGTGAAATGAACTGAGTTAGATAGGGATAAAGTCATAAATTTTATTTTTCTCAGCCCTTGCTAGGGAAAAGAGAGATAGAGAGAGATGGAAATCCATGAACTCTACTGATCTCTATTTCTTTTCTACTTGCTTTTTGTTTCCTTCAAAGACAAGAAAGAAGGAAAGAAAATGTTCCTATGAAGCTGGTTGAGATGTCTTGTATTTAGGGTTGAATTATGAATACTCTTGTTCGTATAGTTTCACTTTAGTTAATATGTTCTTAATTAATTTTCCTTCTATGTCGACACTACCAAGAAATATTAATGACCAACGTCGAGTAAAAATGTGACGCTGGACTATATATAGTAATAAGAGACGACATGGTACGAACTTATTGCATAGAAGATTGGACACAAGTTCATGCGTATCATTGTTCGCATGCTCATAAAATATTGTTCCAAGTAGTTTAGGAGCTCGTTTGCTGCTTATAATGATAGGATTGAATGTGATTGATAAATATAAGATTCAATATCTAAAAAATATATCATTATCTTCTAAATTTTATTTGCTTGTTTGAATTATTAGATTAAATATCCTAATTCTAATACAGTTAGTTGTTTGGATGTTTAGAATTGTGACTTGTGATAAGTGTAAAACATCAATTTTATTCATCATCATCATCTTTTTTTTTTTAATAATCCATTTATCTTTATTAAAAGTGTTTTAATATATGTTGTGATGTAATGATTAAGTCTCTATTTTTATTTTTTCTCAGTTTTTTATAATTTATTATTACCCAGAAAAGAATTAATTTTTGTTTTGAAAAAATAATTAACCCAAATTTTTATAAAATCTTACACTTATTTCACAAATTAAATTATTTTATTTTTGATATGCTTATGGATGTTAGTTTGTAATTTTGTAAAAATAAATTCATATTAAGTGTGGATTTATATTTGAAAAAGCATTATTCATTTTTCAATTTACAAAAAAATGTTAGTTATGAAATCTTATTATCATGCAAGAAATAGTTTTCACATTAATATATATATATATATATATATATTTCTTAGATAAATATTGTATTAAAAAAAAAAAGTTTGATTGTGCAAATAATTTATTATTTTCTTGAAAACTTAGGTCTTGAAAGATTGTATATATAACCAAGTTTAATTGATCGTTTGATTAGTATATGTGGAGCCCATGATTGATAGGGAGCTCAAATAGATACATATCTCTTTGCTAAGACACACACAAAAAAGAAAGAAAGAAAGAAAAGAAAAGAGGGAGATGTCAACAAATCATGGAATTTGCCAACAAATTTGAGAAAGTAGAGACACAAAAACAATTCCTTTGTTGAGGAGAATGATGCTAAAATGTTTCACGGACAAAATTTTTTAATTTGGAAGTGGTATAGAAATATTGTGTTGATTGGGGAGCTGGAAAACGGGTTCATCAATTGGAAGATAGAAATTTTGAATTTTATAGGTGATTTTATGAGTGCGGAGGAGGGATGGTTCGTGAATGCCAGCAAACAATTTACTGTACTGTGTTGATGTATATTCTAGCATCCATATCCTTTATTTATCAATCTTATTCAATCCATATCTTTCAAGTGAACAAGCCCTTGGTTATGGAAATTAAGTCTAACCGATCTATATGTATTTGTTGATTAAATCATATATTTAAATGTTCACAAGCCATTCTATACATAAAAATATATAAATATATAAAAAAAACATCAGGGTATAAAAATTATACAGTGGGGATAATTTCATCATCATATATATATTAATCCTAATGCTTCTAATCCCATGATTGTTACTCAGGCCACATAATCCCAATATTTTAGAATAAAATACTAAGTTTTTTATTCATCATGGGTTTTAAATATGTCGATCAAACATCTAATTACACTTAATAATACATTTATTCTACACAATCCTAGCAAACAAACAAGCCTAAAGGTAATTGATTCAGACGGGTTAAGTGAATTCGAACCTTATTCGAATAAGTATATAATATAAAAGTATCAAATTCGAACCCTACCCAATCCGGTACAAACCCAAAACGCTCAACTTTAACTTGAACTACAACAAATTGAGCCAAATTTAAGGTGACCTAATTAATTATTAATTAGATCACTTAACAACCTAATAAACCCGACAAAATCAAGCTTAACCTGGTCTATGTATTATTGATTAGGTCGCTCAACTTGATCTATGTATTATACTTTTCATACTTACAAACTCCAAATTAACTAGAAACTTAAATTTGTATTTTTTTAAAATAAATTACATTAAAATTAATATTTTTTTTAATTTAGGATTTAATTGTCAAATTTCCTATGTTATCAGGTTACTCTCTCTCTCTCTCTCTCTCTCTCTCTCTCTCTCTCTCTATATATATATATATATATATTTTTTTTTTTTCCAGATTTAATGGATTGACTGAAATACACACAATTTTTTTTTCAAATCAGATGCAGAACCAAACCTGATTTCACTGAAACCCAAAACTATCAAATCTAAACCTGATATAAGTTGACCAGTGGCATTTAATTTTCACACCCTTGAAGTAGCGGTTGGTGCATTAGCGTGGGCATCGCAGGGTGAGGAAATTCCATAAGCACTCTTAAATTAAATGCAGAAAGAAATCACTCCATTAAGTATTTACAGTTGAACAGGCAAGTTGCACAAAATTTGAAACACTCAAGTCATGAAGACAATAATTTGCAACTTCTAGACAACAAAACTAAGCATAATTTATTGCATAAAAATCTCTATACAGAAAACCAAAACCAGAGTGGAACCAAAAAGGAAGAAAGAAAAACCAAAACCAGGTGATGTGTATATTTACGAACAAGGATCAAAATGGAATATTCACTGTCGACCAATCAGGATATGTGTTACTGTCCAGAGGCTTAACAGAATCCGGAAAATCAGTTCTTTGCCCAGCAAGGGAATAGTATGCCAGTACGTGGGCAGGATCCTCAATGACTACTACTTTTCTCTCTGCATCCTGAACAAGTTGTTGTTTAGCAAGTATCAACTCAATATTCCAGTTTGGCCTCACCATAGTTAAGAAATCTTGACCGTTCAAAGATGAACGATATCCATGCACCCACAAGTACCTTAGAGAAGTCAACTTCAGAGCAGCAACAGCCAGTGCTTGTTCGCTAAAACGACAGTCTCTCATTTCCAGTTTTTGGAGACTAGGACAACCTTCAGAGAACTCAAGAAGACCTTTATCAGACTCCCCAAGACAACCTAGAAGCATCCATCTCACATTTGGACTATACTGTCCTATGTAACGAAGACCTACGTCTGTTAGACCCCCTTGGCGGAGATACAAAGCAAACCTTCGAAGTTTATGGCAACCCATTAAAAGCCGTCGAACTCCATTGTCAAGTGGCAAATCTGTAATTCTTTCCTCTCTGTCCAGCAAGACCAACCGAAAGTCACAAAGGTTTTTTGAGTGTATACCCATGCACTCCAACGATGCATTTGTAATATCAGATACATATACCGCCAAGTATTCCAGTTCAAGGCATCCTTTCGCCAAAGCAATTAATCCTCTCTGTGAGACCACGCCTTCTTCATCTTCCATGTCATGCTCATCAGCTCCCCGCTCTACCCTTAGTCTTTTCATTCTCTTACAATACTGAGCAAGAACTTCCAACCCTCTATCTCCAATCACATTTCTAGTCTGTTGCATAAAAAGAGGAAATCTCATTAGAGTTAGAGTATAGAATGCAATTATTTCACTAGTCCTGAGAAGAATGGAATATTTTGACTTAACTGCCTTTTCTAGGAAGTTTAATATTGTCTACTGATAACCAGTTTTGCTGAAAGAACAAAGTAGATATGTGTTTTCCCTCTTAAGCAGCTATTAAATATGGTGAATCCATTTAGTCACAATCTACACCAAAAACTAAAAGGTTAGACTTTTAGGATTGGGCATATTCAAAAATACAAGAAGAATAAAACGTTGGGACACATTACTCAGTGCATGAAATCCATATGCCAACTATTTGGTTTAGTAAATATGTAAATAGAAAACAACTAGGGTGAAAGCTTCCCCACTAGAGTATCCATAAAATATTCCATTCCTCAAGAAAATTAGTAATTTGTCCTGTCAAAGAAAACCTGAATAAGACCACACTCCCCAAATAAACAAAAAGAAAAAACAGAACACAGGATTGGAAAAAACTAACAATAATCAACATCAAAAGATAGAAATGAAAAGACGAGGTGACCGATAAAGGCAAGCCACTGTCAAGGTGCAAAGGCCACAACAACCATCATTATCATCATCGTTTGGTGTACGTCCCATAGAGTTTAGCAGAAGGATATTCCATTAAAAAATGGATAAATAAAGTAGCCAAGAAGTTATCTAATGGTTTAGAGAAGGGGGAAAACAAATTTGTTTCTCCTTTATTTCTCAGTGAAGAACCTGTTACACACCACACGAGTAATTTCCATCCTTGTCTAACTAAAATTAGTTATACTTGGCGTAGTTTATTATCTGCCTTTACTTATAAGATGCACTTGTTAGCAACTTTTACGGTACATTATTGGTCAACATGAACTCATGAGAATTAATCTAATACTCGTACTGCATTGTATTTGGAAAGGATCGTAAAACCTGATAAGGCAGCTCCAAAGCTCAATGTGAACATCAGTTTGCCGGATATCAACCACATAAATACCCATCTATCAGATCAGGAGAGGAGTGTGGGCTCAGAAATGACTTGGCCCAAAGAAGAAAATTGAGCTACTACTAAAAACATACGGCCAAAAAGACACTAACTCTAGAATTTTTATGCATGTCAAAACATATTTATACGTGGATAAAACAGACAAAATTGCAAATTATGTATAAGTGAACACAATGTTTAACAGTGAACCCATCTTTGGAACCAATTCCAACAAGATGTCGAGCATATAAAACCACTCATTTAAATGAGTGCGAGGCGTATTTATGACGACAAAAAGCTTAAATAAAGCCTTAAAATTTTACCTCAAGAAGTTCCAAGTTCGGACATCTTTGTAGTAACTGACAATGGCCGTCGGTGTCGAGCAGAGCGTATAGGAGATCCAATTTTTTAAGCTTTGCGGCAACAGGATAGACAATGGGCAATTCTGTTTTTCCCAAATAAGTAAGACCCAACCCGCACAATCTTGGTGGGAATGCAACATTGCCATACCTTTCCAATTGCATATTAAAAATTTCTTCACCAATCTGTCCAGGAGGTTCACTAAAAGAGCCCCCACCAAACTCTTCCAATGAAGTTGCAGCTCGGAAAAATCCAATGAGCTCCGAGATGTCACAATCACTAATTTTCATTGAGGTCAAAGATGGGCATTTTCTTGCTATCAGTTCTATGTCTCCAGATCTGACTTTTGTGAGATCAGTCATGTAAAAGTTCAAATTTTCAAGGACTGTATTGTTCAAAGCAAGTTGATGCAGCCACTCCCCATCATTCTCAGTTATCATGCTCTCTTCCATAAACAAAGTTTTCAGGTTCCTACAGAGAATGCAGGTTATGAAATTTGCAAAAGCAAAAATTTGATGTGAAAAGATCAAGTATATACTCTCAAATCAAAATCAGATATTTGCACAATCCACAAGGGAATTGTGTATCATAAATACTCACTAGATGCAAAAGTGTTTAAACAGAGAGAACCAAATCCAACTAAAAAATGGCCTTTCTTAAGCCAAAGACCAAAATAAGGTTCTGAGACACTCAACAATTTCTTTTTACCTTTTTCTTCCATTACTTTCAAATTGTCAATTCAGGCTTATTCAAATCTTGTCTACTTCATGACCTCTGTGCAAAATGAAAAATCTGGAAGGTCAGCCAAAACCTTCTTCAAAACCTTTTTTCATTTAGATACTTAAGTTTGGAGGTCATTAACAAAAGCAGTGTCAGTGCTTGGCTACTTTCAAAATAGTAAGCAGACTCCAGAAGCACAGGCATCAGCTCTAACTACTTGACATCATAGGATATCTAAACAATTAGGCATTAGCATTCATACACTTAATTGCCAGTTCCTCCTTGACTATTGATATCTAACAGGATTTTGAGAATGAATATGGACCCCACATTGTGGAATGTAGCTCAAACAAATACATGCTAGATTTTGAAATTTCTGAATCTCCTTGTTAGAGCATTGTAACTGCACAGAGCCCCATAGGACCACTTTATTGATCTTATGAATATAAACCCCAGGAGAACAAGCAGATTGCTAACTCCTAGCCAGGCCTTTTTTAAAGTAACAAGAAAAGGCAGTTCTTATGCAGAATGTAAGCAGTCACTTTCAGAAAAGTTGCATCAGGCAAGTAAAATGGCATTTTTGCAAGTAGAACCATGACACTACAAAATTACAAATGGATCACTAAGCAAAAGTTATCCTGAACACATCTTCATATTTCAGTTGAATTCGGCCTTCTTTCCAATAATCACCAATATCCTAATTCCTATTTCATTAACAAATCATATGCACTCAGAAAATTTAATGATTTCATGTAAGACCTGTACATTGCTAGGGATCAGATCTCATATTTAAGCCACATGTGAGCAATTTCATGTAACACATGCATATTGCTAGAGATCAGATCTCATATTTAAGCCACATGTGAGCAATTAGGCAAAGGTAGCAGCCACCCTATTTTGCAAAAGTCATTTTGTCCCCATGTTTCCGCTCATGTAATGGTAAGGAACCAGATATTTAAGACCCAAAAAAATTGAAATTCAAAGACATAGTTTTTAGAAACCATTGAAGCAACTAACAGATGCTATGCGATAGTGCTGAGGATAATGGAGCTCCACTCTTCTCATCTTGAGAGAAATAAACAAAATAATATTCAACAAGTTAGGAGGGGACAAAGAATAGGAGTGCACAAATGCTTGCCTTGGAAAGATAATGAAATGATTTCAAAATATTACGCTCTTAGCTTGCAGGGAAAATAAAATAAAAAGACGACCTCAACTTTTACAATAGCCTACAAAATTTGTAGCAGTTAATCACCTTGTTAGCCTTTATCAGAAAAGTGTTTTTGTCTTTTTATTGGGCATACACAGTACTCAATACTATTAAAAGAATTTATATCCCCTATCCCCCCTAAATCACAAGACAAAAATATTGGATACTTCGCAAACACTAGTAGTGCATAAAAACTTATTCTCAAACAAGAAGGTTGGAATTGTCCGCATTGTATTCAGCCCTAAAAGATAAAGAAGTACAACAATAAATTATAACACAAGCCTATCCAGATAGAATCCTCTACAACTTTCTACAATTTAACACATCAAGCTTCTCAATCCACTCTGGAACCATGTAAAATAAATGAAGAAAGATAAACCAGCTTAAGAAACAAAGAAAAAACCCAGCATGCAGGATTACAAATCCTACCTAGACAATCCAACATCACATAATCCAGAATTGTTAACTGAATTTTTCAAACAGCTTGTAGGATATCATATTACGAGGAAGGAATCAAAGATCCACCAAAACAAGAAGATAACACGAGCACCTTCCCAACTCACTTCCACTGAAGGAAAAAAAAATCTGTTTCAAGTAGTGAAATATACGCAGCAGATATATACTCAACAAGCCTAAATCATTCCAATCAGCAATTATCAAATAAAAAAGAAAAAAAAAAAGGAAAAACGCCACAAGAATATTAAGTGGCACGCAACAGATTCAAGAAAATTGAAAAATTATGATTCGGCTCTCACCCAAGAAAACACGCACACGGACACGTACAAAATCTCCAAAATATTATTAATACCCAAAAATTGCAAAAAGAAAACCAGGGGACAAACTGCTTCAGACCATAATCATTCATCTGAAACCCATGTCTCTAGCATAAAGAAAGAAAACAAAAACAAGCAGTTCAAAGACTAATACAAACAAAAAAGAAAAAAGAAAAAACACACATCATCACGTCAAGAAAATCGAATAACACAATCAAGAAGCACCCAAAATTACTGAGGGCAAAAATAGAGAGATCGAAAATAAATAAATAAATAAAATCAGCATAAATCAAATCAAGCCAGACACTAATATTACACATAAAGTTCGCTTTACTACCTGCATAATCGTCCAATATGCAACAGCCCATCGGTAGTAAAACCCGAGCACTTATCTAGCTTCAAGACTTCCATACGACTCCCCACCGCTGACGTGGCGAGCAACTCGAGATCCGAATCCGACACAATCATCCTCCTGAAGTGCAGCACCTTCATTCTCCCGAAAGTCCTGATGACTTCCTCCACCCACGGCGTAACATAGCCGCCCCAGTCTTCCGGAATTAGACTAAACATGGCGGCGCGAGGCTTACCCTTAAGCTTCAGCGATTCGAGCTGGGGGAACCGCCGAAACAGCTGCTGCGGGGTAGCGGTGTAGCAAAGTGCAATCGTCACATGCTTGCGGGTGATGGCGTCCGTCTCGTACCACCGCTTGCACACCAGCGACACCGCTCCCCGGTCACGCGGGTCCTCCACGTACGGGATCACGCACTCCCACACGGTGTCGTATGCGCCGCTACTGCTACTACTAGTTTCGGTGCTTCGACCACCACTACTACTATTACTGCATCTTGCCTTCTTCGAATTCGTTTCATCCATTTTTGAGAATTTTTTTTCTACAACTCAAGCATAATAATAATGGAAAATGGAGAGAGAAGTTGAGTATAAATAAGTGGGTGATTAGATTGACGGTTGAGATGAACTTGCTGGGCTCATCGGAGGGCAAGGAATGGATACTCGAGGATTGGATCCTGCGCAGACGGGGGTGTGGAGGCGAGTGGGCCCGGGCTACGCCCACTCTGGCGAGGGTGGGGGTGAGGAAAAGGACAAAAGGGCTCGCTAATGTAACTCTATTGAAATTAGTGCATCAAAGTGTATGCTCCAGTTTGGTGTTTTCCTCAATTTATTGAATGCAAATTAATTTTATATTTATTTATTGTCTTTTTTCTTTCAAGAAATTTATGTTATATTAATTTAGAGCCCGGATACGTTTTTAAAATTCTTTTTTAATATATATATTCATGCACACGCACGTACATCATTTTTATTTTCACACCTCTCCAAAAAATGGAAAAATAGTTATGATTTAAAAATAAAAATAAAATTATATTCGAATTTTTTGTTAGAAAATAATAATTGGAACAAGTATAAGGTTTGAAAATTAGTTGATTTATATTTTTTATGTTTAAAAAAATTATTTTTAAAATTTATTTATATTATTAATTTTAAAATAATAGTGAGTACCTTATATCAAATCAAATTTGAATTTGATTGGTTCAGTAGTATGATAATATGAAAGGTTTAAAAAAAAGAGTTAAAAATAAAAATAAAGAATATTGTGAGTAAAAATAATTAAAAGTTGATAGTTTTCTATTTTTATTTTACATTATTAATAAAAATAAATGATAGTAACATAAACGAACAGCCTCTTAGACTATGTTTCTTCCACAACGTCAATTTTTTATTTTGATCTTTTTTATAATTTCAAAAAATAAAACATGTTTATTTTATCAATTTTTGCATAAAAATATTACTTTTTGTCATTTAAATATTTAGAACTATTATTTTCAAATTTATACCTGTTATGCCAATAATTGGTACCCACATTCTTCTAATCTAAAAATGATTAAAATTCAATAATTGATTAATAGTTATTTCTTTTTTTATTATTATTATAAAAGCAATGTGACCCAAAAATTTTAAGTAATAAGTTTTATGCTAACATGATTTAACTAAATTTGATACAAACTAAATAATGGGAGATTTAACTAATTAAATTATCATTTTTATATTATTCTTACATTAAAATATCATTTTTAATTTTAAAAATAAATATTTTATGTCATGAATATAATCATATTTTTATTTTTACACAAAAATCTACAAAACCATTTTTTATTTTCAATTTTTGAAAATGTGAAAATAGAAAGTGGAACTTGAAAATGACAACAAATACCGCTAAAAATCCTAATGAATTCATTCTTTACATTTTTACATTTGGTATATGGTAAATTAAAAATTTGAAATGTTTGAAAAGTATTCATTCGTGTGGATGATTAGTATTGGTTTCTTGAATTGCATCCAACGTATGATATGAACCCATTGCATTAATTAATTGATACGATAAGAATCTCTTGTACTAAATGCTTTAATTAAGCTGCAACTTGAAATAAACAAATGCACTACTCCATCCTTCTTGATGTTGTCAAATTTATTTTTAAATAAGATAAGAAAATTCTGAAGTTGCCCCTAAAAATTTGACTGTTAATAACTCTCCCTTCCATGTATCTTAGTGAATAAACACATGTATTAATGTATAGCGTGGTCATAGTAGCTAGAAACCTTATATATGAGTAGAAAAAAGAAATAAAGTACAACAGTTTCATTTTGATCATTATATATAATAAAATCAACAATAACGAATTAAAATTAGTTCTTTAAAAGCTGATGCGTATATATGTGTGTGTGTTCTGGTTGACTCTTAAATTTTAGTAAAAACAAATATTCATAAAAATATTTGGATCGCTTTAAATTATAGTATCTTATGCTTTTTATTTAATTATTTTACATTTCTTTAAAAAATAATACCTCGTACTTTTTATTTTCATTTGTGTTTTTTTTTTCCCACCCGAATTCAAGGTCTAAATATAGCATTCATAAATAGCATTTTAGTATAATAATAAAGCTGTGGTTTAAACTTTAAATTTCTGAATATGAAAAAAGAAAATATATAGGATTAGCTCTATATATGGTGTGAACCACAAAACCAGTCCTACTGCAACTTTAATGAGCTCAAATTTGTTTAAAGAAAAGTTTGGACCATCCACTTTCAATGTCATATTTGAACATTGTGTTGCGATTTCACTTCAATTAGAATACAATGGGAAAGTTGGAATTTGAATACAACTTTTGGGGGAAATCGAGAATTTGAAGTGAGACCCCAAAAAAAAAATAAAAGATGTCATTTTAGTTGAACAATTCGATCATTTTTGATTATGAGAATTTTTCTTTCTTTTTTTATTGCGTAAATAAATCGATCATAATATTATTGATACCAAATAAAATAAAAAAGTCATGTGCCAAATTCCACGTTAAGAAAGAAAGAATTGATTATGAAATAAATTCAAAATTTGTTAAAATTAAGACCCTCCAGCCTATAATATTATTGTAGTGAAACAATTGAATATATGTCAATTGACAATAAATTAACACATCAATCAATATCTTATATTATATCTATATGAAATCAAAAATTATATAAATATCCACACTTTTGATGAGACTGAAAAAAATACAAAAGCATATTTCTAGTAAAGATAGCATTTTCCAATATTTCTCACTTTCTTGCATGAATTCTGTATGAATATTAGGTGAGTGTATATTAATGATAGAAATTGATGGCTCATAAAACTAATATACAACAATTTACATCCAAAGGAAATTTCCACGTGTAGCAACCAAGGTGAAAAAAATTAAGTAAATTAGAAATAAACTGTAGCACTTTAGATGAGAGCAAAGACTGACAAGTCGAGACCTACACGAACACAGCTTATTTATGGTCTTATCCGTCTTTTACTAGTGCCTAAGAATTACTAACTAACGACCTCCCAAGAAATAATAACTCACAAACTGTCTAAGATGTCTAAGACAGCACCCTTAAAAACTAAACCTTCAAACTAAATTGAATTGAACCGTTGTGCTTAATAAAAATGTATATGTATGTACGTGACTATGAATGCCTAGAACAATAGTACACTTGTACGAATTTTCTAAATAAATGACACAAGACAACACCTATATTTATAAGATTAAAATGTCTATTCCTATAAGATATGTTCCTAGCTTTATCAAACTAAATAAAAGTTGTGCTCTTTATTTTAAATTTCAAAGACATTGGTTACAACTCTTTAAGGAAATTGGACGTAACTGTTGGAAGAATTAATTTCGGTCCCAAAATTCAAATTTTAAAATAATCATAATAATTATACAAAATTATTATTATTATTATTCTCAAATTATTATTATATATTGTCCACCCACTCCCATGTCTTATGTAATCTTTAGCTTACAACTTACTCTTTAACTCAATTTACCCATTCAATACTCATTACTTTTGGCACTTAGCAACACTAACAACATCTCGTCAATGAGACAAATCAATTGATTTAAGCACCAAAATTCTAACAATCCCCCACATGAATGAGCAAATAGTTTAACAGATATGTTCGTGATTGCAAATGCACAATAGAAGTTCAGCTCAAATGATGTTGCATTGGGAGAGGTAGTTTTTGGCTTTGAACCTTCTTTAGGGAGTACTATCAGATACACTTGCCAAGTAGTGAACATGATGTCTTGAGTTGTTCGACTTTTGTGCACACCAAGATAATAATACTACACACGACACTATTTAACAGTCAATCTCGTGGTTTAATTATTGTGTTCATTTCGACCCTAAACAATTATTGGTATTCATGATACTATTATGAGAATTCAACCTTAAAAATTCTCATAGGATTGGCTCAATCCCTACTCACATAATTGACTTCTCATTAAGAGGTTCTTGATGCACCCCCTCTAGAAATTTCGAGATGTGAGAACCATTAAAAGCAATGTTTAACCTAGAACTTTTGCAGGACACACTATTTGCTCATCAACTGATTAGGCTACAGGATTATGGCCCTCCATAGTGATTCCACATCAAGTTACAATTGCATAATTTGTTTTTCCCTTTTAACCTATTTCATGGGATCTCCAATCATTAGATAAGGTTTCCATTATGGTGACTCAGTTATAATATTTAATTTATAGCATATATTTATGTTCGTGTAAATAACATCATATTCAAATATAACATATATATATATATATAAAAGTTCATGTTACACAACATAATAGCATAAAATCTTTAATTAACAAATAACATTATACTACTTCAAGATAAGAAAATTGAAAGTTGACAACTAAAATAAGATATGGAACGAAGAAAGCCTTAAGGAAACTGTGTTATACAAGCCTCGATTCTGCATCTTTTAATTCTGTGCATGCCTTGACTCGTCATTCTTTGCCCTGGTCTAAAGTGCTACTGTTTGTTTCCAATTTACTTAATTTTTATTACCTTGGTTGCTATATGTGGAACTTTCCTTTGGATGTAAATTGTTGTATATTAGTTTTATGAGCCATCAATTTCTGTCATTAGTATAATATTCATACAAGTTTAAGGTTTTATTAGCCTCCCATTGACATCTGAGGATTACTAATGAACAACCTTCCAAAATACAATGACTCACAAACTATTTGAGGCGGCACTCCTAAAAACTAAACATCCAAACTGAACTAACTTGAACATTTGTGATTAATAAAAATATATGTGTATGTATACAAGTATGAATGCCTAGAACACTAATATACTTGTATGAATTTTTGGATTAAATGGCACAAGACAACACCTATATTTATAGGATTTAAACGCCTGTTCCTATAAGGCATATCCCTAGTTATGTTAGACTAAATAAAAATTGTGACCTTTATTTTAAATTTCGAAAGATATAGGCTGCAACTCTTTAAGGAAATTGGATGTGACTGTTGGAAGAATTAATTTCAGTCTCAAAACCTGAAATTTAAAATAATCGTAATAATAATTATACAAAATAAGAATAATTATTATTATTTTTGAATTATTATTATACATTATCCTCCTACTCCTATGTCTTATATAATCTTTAGCTCATAGCTCACTGTTTAACTCAATTTGTCCATTCAATACTCATTAATTTTGGCACATAGCTGCACTAACAACATCTCCTCAGTGAGACAAATCAATTGATTTAAGTGTCAAAATTTTAACAAATACCGTTTTACAATCAACAGCAAATTGACAAATATAGCATTAAACGTAGCTAGTTAACTTGTAGTATGTTTATATACAAAGATTCTAGATTTATGAGTAGATCTATTGAACGGTTAATTAGTTTAATAACATCGTCCTCATAGTTGTATGTGTGAGGTGGGGATTTGAATCTAACAAACTTTTAGTGTATGTGCGTGTGTAGTAAAAAGAATACTTATGAATGAATCTTGTTAAAATAATTGAGAATCGACAATAATTCTTAGTGTGTGTATATTTATATATTTCTTTTTATAAAGAAATGTCAACTCTTAAAGAAATATATACGTATATATAT
Organism: Jacaranda copaia; assembly: GCA_014898725.1. Lineage (NCBI taxonomy): Eukaryota > Viridiplantae > Streptophyta > Magnoliopsida > Lamiales > Bignoniaceae > Jacaranda > Jacaranda copaia. Next base: position 906,077 of record JACGDI010005557.1, read on the forward strand.
ATATATATATATATATTCCAGTATCAATGCTTAGTTCATTTTCCCCTTTTGTTGGTTCTCTTGATCTAGACAATTAATCTCAATATAAAATGCAAAGGACTCACAATCTTTTTTCTTCATTTTTTTTAATTTTTTTCTTTTTTCCTATTCTTGTTTTTCTAGAACTTTTTTCGGGCTAGCCGTCATTTTGTGTATTTGACAAAAGTTATATTCACATTCACAACTTAGGTATGCTAGTGACATATTTCAACTACAAATATTATTGCACGGGACTATAACTTAGCACATGTGTAAAAGGAACACCCATTTGGACCACTATATTAAATTCCAAGCCGCATAACAAAAGGTTAGGATATTTGACTTAATCAAGGAACATATTACATTGAACTTTATTCAAATAAGCTAATACAATATCCTCAGTCCAAACTATGCATCCAATTAATCTGGATTATTAAATTAAATTATGATATGTAACATTGCTTCAAATAAACTCATGGTTTATTTTAACTAATTGATCGAATAACATTATTTTCATATTTATATGTGCAAAATTGAAGGTTTAAAACTAAATTCAAATGCGTGTATATATATATATATATGTAAATAAAAAAATAATTTACAAAAAAATTTTCATATACTATTTATGCAAATACTTGACATAAGAGTTGCTACAAAATTATAACAACATATGTGATATGGAGCAGCTCAACAACCCCAACCCAATAACAGTTGATTGAAACAGAGATATTAGGCCCAACTTATTACGAGCTAGCCATGTTAGTGACCGGGTTTCAACCTTAGTAGGCATATCCATCCAAGTGGATTTAGCATTTGCCTTGTCGACTAGGTTGTGGCCGATCACAGCATTTTTCATATCAACCAAGTTACGGTTGATCTTCATCAAGAACGTGTCGTTTAGCATTCAACCAGGGAGACTTGAGTACAACAAAGTTACACCTTGTCGATAAGAATTCATAAAAATGTCTCACAGAAGTACTTATCTCGATCGGAGAGGTCAAGTCTAGTGACAGCTTCACAGTTGCATTGAATGATCTGCTAGCTGGCGTGCCTTCGAATTAATGGCACATGCCATTACTAGTATCATCTTTTTAGCTACACTAGACTAGTGCTCGCCTCCAATGTTGCACCTTGCCCTAGGTAGCTGGAAGCAACGTCACCTCAAATAGTACACAAATCGAAGATGACTTAAAGGTCCCCAAGTAAGGAAAAAAGCTTTTCCTATGCAACGAGGGCATCCAAGACATGTCATCCATGCCAGGAAGGCTACACATATCCCATTGGCAGCCTCAAGCAAGGTATGCACATTATTACTCAAAGTCTTTATTCTACTGCTCTATCTTTTAGTTGATTTTACTGACTTGAGCGTCAAAGTGCTTTTGCTGATGGCCCCTTAACAAGCCTGACATTTGCTATTGATTGCAGGACTTAACCCTGTCGCTTTATTAAGCTCTTCTATCGACCTACCACTTGGTCGATTGAATTGAACCTTAGCCCAATACATCCCTACACAATTTACACCCTCATCAATATGGTAGGCAGAACCATAATCTCTGCAAAATATATCAAATGTATATATAATAAGTCAAAAATAAAAAAGAAAAATGATGAAACCTCAACAGCGAGGGGGTGGGGAGGGGGAATTAATTAATGATTATTGTTTAGTATTTTGTTTGTCCCCTGTTTTTTTTTTTTTTTTGGTTGTTCTTTTTAGTTTGTTAGATGGCTTGACAGTTGATATAATTCGTAATCATGTATCTAACTTGCTTAATAATTATTAGTTGCATTTTTAGGATATTTTATGCTTGTGTTAATTTTACATCAAATAAATAAAAAAAAAGTTATTGATATTTTTATATATTACTGTAATTTTTTAACAATTTCAATGTACCTATTTCAAATTTTTAGGATAAAAAAAAATTGTTGTAAAGTAAAAATGTTCGAGAAAATAAAATTGAAAGAGGAAAAAAAATTACAGTGAGATTAATTTTGTCAACTTACCAAAAGACATATCAATTTTGTCAACTTACCGAAAGACATATCAAATTAACTATCAAGCTATAATATTTTATTAATAGCATAAATATTTATACTATTAACAAGGCACTAACTCTCCTTTAGTGCACAGTGTACCTTTGAGTAATGTTTAAATTGTTCTCAATATTATATTTTAGTTCTCGTAACTGCAACTCATGCAATGACTATATATTAGTTACACTTTACTCGTTCTGTATCCTACTAATATCATTCTATCATAATTCTTTTATTTTTATTTATTTAAAAAAAAATACATGTAAAGTATGCCAAAATCACTAACATGTAGAAAGAGGAACAGAGAAGAACGATAACAGACCTTGTAGTTACGCTTTTCTAAGTGGTATAATATCATACTATATGGATATATATATATAAAGTAAACTAAATTCAAAAATTCGTTCTCTTCAAATTATTAAATCCCCCTATCATAAGAATCCAAATAACTGTCTCTCTCCAAATATAAAAAATTTTGTCCCATATTTATAATATTATATAGGATGCTAACACAACTTTTGAATTGGTTCCAATAAGATTGTTAAATGGGTTCTATATTTGGTGGATCCAACTTCCAAGATTTGCACCCTAATCTAAATTCCACACTCTTTATTTCAACTGGAGAATATATTTCTTGCCTGCCATCACTCATGGCATCACACAAAAATAAAATACTCTTTAGCTAATGGGGTCTTTAATTCTTTTTTTTTTTTTAAATTATGCCTTGCTTTACACCTAAGTTAAATTGACTTTGTGGCCAATAATGCACATGAGATCAAACCATTTTACCAATTAACAAACTGCAGTTAGTTGGCATTGATCCATTTCCAAAAGAGGTTACTTAATCAAATGTTTTAATAATCCAATTGCTAGTGAGCAGTGATTAATTAATTAACTCTATTTACAGGAAAGGAATCATTTCATCTCCAGCTTGCATTTGAGCCAACTTTCAATGCCAATGCCCGCATTCTCATCATAAGTGGCCTTTAATGATTTGTCCTATTGTTGGTAATAATTAATTGTTTGACTAATTTATGGAGAAATTCTATTATTTGAGAAATAGCTTCTTCTTCTTTTTTTTTTGGGTGTTAAAAAACAAAGAAAGCTAGAAAGAAAGAAAGAAGAATCTTTTCACTTTTTTGGGCCTGCTAGGTTAATTATCATTGTGTGAGCTCTCCATTAATTATTGAGATGTTACATAGTCATTTTGTCACAATTTGGTTTACGTTTCTTAGGGCACTTTGATTAGTTTTCCGTATTTTTAAAATGTGAAGAATTATTTATTGATTTTTATTTTAAAATGAGAAAACATATTTAAATGATTTTTTTGTTTTTTTTTGAAAAATTGAGTAGGATAGGTATAGAAAGTTAAAATAAAAATAAATTGTATTTTTAATGAAAATAATTACGAGCAAATTGTTTCTAATTTTTAAATTATATAATGTGAAAATGACCGTGAAGTATTGACGAACACGCCCTTATTTATCACCACGCGAATGAGAGACTATACATTTGACATAATAAGTATCAAATGCCTCTTCTTGTTAATTATTTAAGTTTTTGTAAACCAAAATGATGACTTACTAAGTTCATTGTGCATATTTATAGACCATTTTAGTGTTTAATTGAGATCTCAATAACATCACAAATTTTATCTAAAACCTATACATGAGCAACTTGTCATAATCCAATCGATTGAGGAGGACAACCAACAATCGAGTTTGAGATATGAATATATATTGATGTAGGATAGACTCCACCTCAAAATTTTTCTTGGGATTTCACATTGGAAAATGAAAAGTATGAGTCCTTAACTAGTGAACGTACTTACTTTTGAAAAGTAGTTCGAGTGTAAAAGTAATTATATATCTATTTTAGTCAATTTTAAGGGTATTTATAGGAGTTGGACGGATGGGACATTGGGGACTCAAACCTAACAGATAGTCATTGTGTGCGTATATAAAAAAATAAAATTTATTAGTATTTATTCTTGTGTGAGAAGATTCATTTACCAAGATGCAATATTTTAATAATTAATGTAACAGATTGACTATTAACTATAGTTTTGTCATATTGCAAATAAAACCTATCCATTTATTATTTCTTTCTCTAATCGATTCTTGTGAGATTTTATAAGAGAGGCACCTCCATATTTCATCATTTATTCTATATCATATCCATATTAAAAATGCTGACCATCTATACTTAGTAGATATATCTAATACAAAATATATATTAAAAGATTTTGTTTCCCCCGCCCCCCCTCGAGGGCAGCAACAGTGGGGGTGCAAAAGGTATTTGTGTTTTTACTGTGCCACCTCCCTTGATATCAATTATCAACCGTTCGGCACGTTAAACGTAATTGGTCGAAGGAGACAACTTTGTGTCAACTCAAAGCAACCAGCCTTGTATGTTAGAGCCCACAATCCACGTAACGTGTTACAAAGTTATTTTAATTTTTTTTTTTTTTGAAAAAAATTGATTAATTGCACGACTCAGTATATTTTAAAATAAGACCTTTTTTTTTTTTCAATAATTATTGATGGTTCAATCTCGTAGATGCTGGAAACTCATAGTTGGCCCTCTGATTTAACCAAAATGAGATCGCAAAATGCCAAAATCTTTAACAGTTCCAATTTGGAGATGATCTTCACTCCTCTTTTTCATGACATAGCCAAAATAGAAAAACTAGTACTCTAGTGACTCCTACAAAGTGAAAAATAAATTTAGATGGTATTTTGTTAAATTTATTTAAAATATTTTATGAACTTCCATATTTTATCAGATCTTGTAAGACACTGAATCTTATTTTAAAATTAAAATTTTAAATTATTTAAATAAAATAATATTTTGAAATTTATTAAATATTCAAAGTATAAGTATATTACCACTCGACTAACAATTGACCATTGATAATTTTATAATTACTAGCTAAAAATTATGGGAATTTTTCCATATCTTAAAAATAAAATTAAAATTTCTTTTTTTTCTTCAACGAAACTTAATCTTAACAATTTATTTTGAAACTCTTAAAATTGAGGTGTATTTCATTTCCAGAAAATAATTAAATAAATCTTGTTTTTATATTCTAAATTAGGTCTTTTACGCTCGTGGTTAAAAATTATTCATTTAGTATATCTTTTCATCAATATATGCATAAATTTTTGTCACGTATCACTTATACTCTTTAATATATATCAACTACTTATACTGGAATTAAGACATTATTCAAACCTCAAACTTAATTCGTATAAAATTTCTCTGATATTGAAGGATGTCCGCTTTTCTTAAAAATTTTACTAGAATATCTTATACTTGTTATTAAATATTTATAAGTTGGTTCTAGGTTTATAAATGGGTAGGGTATCACTTTACTCACACCCATACCCTAAAATACTCAAATAAAAATACCATATATTCTACCCTATTCTAAAATGCCCAAAAGGACCCTAACCTTAAGCTACCCTATCTAACTCAAGACCCATTGGGTCCAGTTTATTGAACACATGTTTTTAATGTATATACTATTTTTTTTCAATATATACTAAAAATATTACTTGGCATACGATAACAAAAAAATAAAAAAAAATGTTTTCTATATTTAATTTAATTTAATCATTAAATTTAAATTAGTTTATCTTTATTTTCAATTTTTCATTCATTAATAAAAATTTTATTAGCAAAGTTTATTCATTAGCCAAATTAATATTATTACATGTTTTTATAGAAAATATTTTTTCCACTATTAATTTTAATATTCTTGATTTTATTAATGAAAAATGTTCAATTGTTGCTATTGCTATTTCAATTATTTTTGTAACACCCCTAAAATTAGGTATTTTAAGAAATAAGAATTTAGAAATCAAGATATTGGTTGATCGAATTTTAGGGCTCAAAAAATAAAGAAAAAGGACTTAATTGCATAAAGATTGGAAGCTTTTGGGTCAAATTGCAAATAGACAAGACTTGATTTGACCACATTTTCATTGTTTTGGGGGTTTGCATGGAACTACTTTTGGTCAACTAGGTGGAAGTGAGGCACTGAATTTGTTATGGGGCTGAATAAAAAATTGTCAACACTTTGGAGGACTTAATTGAATGTTGAGAGAAAATCCTGGTGGTTAATCTGTGAAGCTTGAAAATATACATT